>ML777104.1:2235786-2252935 GCA_009831015.1 Picea engelmannii | reverse complement strand
TTGAAAAACTTGAATAATTATTGCAAGTGAAATGTTATGTGTTTAAAGCAACAGGATCAATTTGAAACACATAAATTAAGGATTACTTATGCAAAATACACATAGACAACAGCATAAACATTGAACATAAACACATGTGCACATAAATTGATAAAGGAGTTCACCCCTCTTATGGGCTACATCTCCTGGTCCAACTTCCAATGGATCATTATTATTAATTTCTCAAAAAGTGCTCAAAAACATCTCTTACAATGCTCAAACTGACAAACCGACTGCTCCAATAGCTTCCCGGTGTCCCAAAACCCCTGTCTGGGCTCTTTCAGTACCTCAATCGGTCAAAAAATGAAGAAGTTAGGCCTCCTGGAAGTCTCCCTCTTCAAGTTTATTGTCTTTGGTTCTACAATTTGCACCCCCCTTTGAAAAACCTGGCTCACACGCTCTTTTAAGCGTAAAAACCTGGCACTGGGAGCAACTGCGCCAACAATGCAAATCGTAGGACGGTTAAGGCGCCTCCAGCCCCTAACCGCCTCGGCACCTGGGCACATGGTAGCATGTGATCGAATGTTGGAAAAAAGTGGTTAAGTCATTGTCCAACCGTATAACTCTCGCGCGGTTAATCCACCGGTCATACCACGGATTATCCACTGGTTAAAACCCTGCGCGCATATTTAATACAATGGAAAACTATGGTATATATATATATATATATATATATATATATGCAATGTAATATTGCAATACATTGCAATTCAATGCAATGTAATGCGCGCGCCAACGGTCGGGATTTAATATATATGGTCATATGTAATACAATGTGTCCATGGGTCGGGGCTAAGCCCCGGCTTGACCCCCCTTTGCATCCAACATATATCAACGTTAAATAATATTAAAACCATATTACTAACAAGGTTCATGTGGCGGCATAATGGTTAGCGGAGATTTGCCAAGGCTTTAACAATGGGGGAGGTCCGGGGGTCGAACCCCGTGGGCTCCCACAAAAATTTTGCATATAACCAACCAATGAGGGGGACACGTGGCGCCCATGGATTGGGCCACGTGTCTCCTTATTATTTTCCATAAACCAGACACGTGTCAACACGCTACTCGCCAACAATCGACCAATAAAAACGTGCCACATCATCCACCTACCACATCACCATATGGATGGTACGGCCCTACCACATCACCATACGGATGGTACGGCCATGCCACATCACCATACGGACAGGTACAGTCAGCATCCAAAAATTTTGCCTCTTTGGCTTGGCAAACAGATCGCGATATCTTCTCCATACGGACTCCATTTGAGAAAGTAAATATACCACCAGAATCAGGAAGACGAGACGGACGCAATGGAACTGTTTTCATCACATTATGAGCACTTTGAAAATTGAGCAAAATTTGATCCCCTGATCAATGTACTTTGACTCTTTTATGTTATATGAATCACAGTCCTCTTTTGTTACCAATGTCAGTATTGTTCATATGTTCACCACTCTGTAATTTGATTCAATTCATCTTAGCTATTGAGAATTGTCATCTTCTTGTGTAGCTCATGAATGTGAATTAAATGATTCTCTGCTATCTTGTATGACCCTACATGTTTGTGTACCTGGTTATCTTGAATAGTATTCTTCACACCTTATTTCATTATTGTAACTGATATTTGGTCTCTAAAAGCATTGGTTTATTTAGATGCATAATAAGTTGTCCTTTTATAAAGCCTTCTCAATTGTCCCATTGTTCCAAACACTTTGATTATTCTTAATTTCTTAAGTTACCAAGCATCCTTAGTCTACAACCCTAAGGAGTTTCTTGGAGTGATAACAAATTGGCACTGTTGCCGGGGAGAGGATATTGAAGCTCAACTTCCTTGGAAGACGACACAAGATCCATCTTTGATGATAGACAAAGCCTGGAAAATATTATGGTTGTAATCATCTATCTGGCAACTACATGAAGGACGAATTCAGTGGCGACTCCATGAAATTCAAATGTCAAAAGCATTTGCTACTCTTTTGGCTCGGAGGTTTTCACCTCTGGACTTCTCTTCAATTTATGGTTTCCCACATCCAGTACCTCATATGTCAGAATGGGGAGATTTTCTACATGTCTTCAAAGAGGAGAAAGAAGATAATCCTGCAGAACACCTCAAAAAGTTTCATGAGTGCATGGATCTACTAGATCTGTAGCACGAAGATGTTCGTATGAAAATGTTCATGTATTCATTGGAAGGTGATGCACATAGATGGTATTTTTCTTTACCTCCTTCAAGCATTTCATCTTTAGAAAATTTTCACAGAGTATTCAATGAGTGTTGCAAAAAGTTCTTTTCGGAGCAGTTTTTATTTGGTAATTGTTGTGAAGAATATGGATTGGATAATAAAGTTGAAAATGCAAATAGAGAAGAATTTCTCCCTCATATCCTGCAGCAACTCCCAAATGATCTCCACGATAACGTGCTTTTCCATTAAAACAAACTAGAAATGGATAATAATGGAGCTGGAGATTCTCCCATTAACATTATATATGATTTTCATCCATCTGAAGAATTAATTTCTTTAGTTAAGAATCATGAAAATAATTTTTTTGTTGGTCATACATCCATTGAAATCATTAAAGGTAGTTCACAGTTTTCAGATTTGTGTATCAAGGGAAGTTGCAGTTATGATGAGGAACAAAGTGATATTTCTCAAAATCTATCTCAAAATCCTATTGCTGATAACTCTATGCCACCATTTTCATCTCTGTCATTAGAAATGTTTCTTGATCTTCCTATATTTGATCAATATAATGATGGAGAGGAAGTTGTTGAGGTTTCTAAAGATTTGGTTATTTCTGGAATTTCATTTAGTTCTACTGTTCAGCACAGAGATGATCATAAATGTATATATGATGTGGTTAATGATAGCTTTGAAGAGTATGTTGAAATAAGGGACATCTATCATTATAACCAAGATATTGGTGATCTCCGGGAAAATAACCATAGCATTGATGCTTTTGATATTCTATCAAATGCATCTACTGACTTAGGTTGTTATAAAGAAAAGATTGTCCCTTTTGAAAACTTCAAAGATGATTATCAAATTGACACATTAGCGGGTGACAATCTCAGATCTGCAGTATATGTTGAGGACAACCCACATTTTCCAGACTTGCAGATAAAGGTAGATTGCAGAAGATATTTGCAGGAAGGAGATGAGCTGAAAATTTCAGATCAACACTCTTTCTTATATGACTCTCCAACAGAGGTTGAGTAGTCTGTTTTCAACATTGAGACTAGTGATGGTGAAGAAGAGCGGAGAGGTTCAGATCAGCAGTTGAGTTTGCATTTTCTTTCAACAGAAGAAGAACAGTTTACATTCAGCATTGAGACCAGTGAAAGTAATTAGCAGCTGCAATATAGTCAGTTGGATCAGTAACTCAAAGAGGTATTTTTTTATGACATTTATGACACTGTTGATAACTATTTGGAATCTATGAGCAGCAAATGCATTAAAGCATTTTTGTCAGAAGAAGATTGTCTTTACCATCTGTTCAAACCTCTTTTATGCATGATGTGGCTTCCATTATTTTTCGGGCCAAGATCTAGCATGATGTTAGTAAATCAGTTTCTCACATGGCTTCATTGGAAGCATGAATTCACTTGATAAGAGGCAGTACAGTTGTTTAGTGTAGGAGTAGGATGAAGAATAAGCTCTTCATAGAAGCACGTAGATTGATTTTAGTTTTCTTCAATAAACATGCAGACTACAGGCAGGCTACAAACAAGCTACGAGAAGGCTTGCAGAGGAACAGTTGCAGAGGACAAATGACTCCATAGCCCAACAAATAAGGCGACTGGAACTACTTGTTCTTGGAACCTCACTGGGAGGATTCCATCCCCGAGTAGGATCCAGATGTTATCTCCTAACATAGCACTATCAAGTTTTTTATTTTTAGGTGATAGGAACATGTCAAAAAATTTATTTCTAAATTTTTTAGGTGCATTAGAGGGTCTATTTTTCAAATATAAACTTGGAAAAAACATCATTTTTGGTCTTGGCTTTCAAAATCTAAAATCTCAGGTTTCGGTGGTTAAGAGGGTCTATGAAGCGACTTGTTAACCACCGAAAGTCGAGATTTTCAGTGGTTAAGAGGCGAAATAAAAGGGGTCCTTAACCACCGAAAGTGTTTTCACACCCAAATAAAAAACCTCATGCTTTCACATGAGCCATATGTCAAGCGAGCGTGATTATGATTCCTAACCACCGAAAGTCATGTCAAATGGCGAGTTTTCATGTCATTATTGCAGAATTGTAGATGAATAGATGTCGAAACATCCTCCAAGCGTTCAACTGTCAGTTGTCATCATTTTTTGGTGTGGCTCAGAATCTCATGAAGGAGTTTATCATAACAGAAATGAGATTTCATACTGATTATCAGGACTGTCAGCCACGAAATTCTATGACATCATTGTTGACCTTAAACATTGTTTAATTGTCATTGAATTGTGCATTGAGTTTGGGTGTTGTTCATCATTTCAAATAGTTCCATGATTTCCTTATTCGTGCACGCTCTCAAAGCTCTAGATCCTGTTTAAAGAGGCTAGCTGATGGTTGAAGATCTAGTTCAATAACTAATTCAACATCCAGGTATCAAACCTAGTTAAAAGGTAGCTTCAGTCTATGATTCAATTCTTTGTGATTATTGTCTGAAACATTCTCGGCTCAATTCCAGCTTATTGTTTGTTTGAGTCGAATCTTGTTTAGATTATGCATATCTATCTGCTGATTTCTACCTATAGTCACTATGCATTAAAGATTTGGTTCTTGTTTAAACTCTGAGTTATATCCTTTGTCTTTGATTTTACCCTCAGTTATACACCTGGCTATTGATTTAAATCATATGCTAAATCTCTGATTCGATTTTGTTGCCTAAAAACACTCTCTATTTGTTGAGTCATATCCTTTATCTGTCGAATTAGATTATTTGACCATCGACTCATACCCTTTGATTGCATGAGTGATTGAAGTCCTATTCTTGTTTGCATGCACATCTCTTAAATTGAGGGACACATCAGCCTTGTCATAATGTCAAAATCTGGACCAACCCTAAGGGCTGAACTTGATGGGGTTTGGTACCTCGAGGCTCACCCTGAGGTGGGTGAATTCTTCAAGCAAGTCAGTGTTTATGCTTACTGTGAAAAACTAATAGACTTCCATCAACAAGTTTGTGAATCATTTTCCATTTCATACGATGGGAGGACTTCTACAGTAGGAAAAGAGGAATTCGTGGTGGATGAAGCTGCAATTGCCGAATACACAGGTTTACCTAGGTCAGGAAACTGTTGGTTCAACTCTACCATACCTTCAAACATTGAATTTAGGTCATACCTGTTGCATGTACACAAAGATTTGATATGGAAAAATGATATTCCAATGTCTTACTTGGAACCAAAGTGGCAGTCCTTGTTGAAAGAAATATTTGTTTACATAACATGCGAAGGGAGATATAATAGAGTGATGTTTTATCACTTCAAGATTCTAAACCATTTCACAGGACGAGCACCTATAAATCTTCCTTTTTATCTGCATAAGGCTCTCACCAAAATGGCAAGACAAGTTAAGGCTAAGCCCACTAAGGTGGCAAGCAGGTTGTCCCATCAAGGACTCATCACTCTTATTATTAAGGAGTCTCTGAAGAAGAAGCAGGTTGCATGGAATTACTTTCTCTTCTGGAATGAATTCCAGACTGACAAACCACAAGAGGACAAGGGCAAGAAGACTCCCAAAAGGAAGGCTATTACTCCCAAAAGTAGTCAAAGGAAACGAAGGGCTATTTCACCCTTGAAACAACAAGCAGAATCTTCCTCGGCCAAGAAGAAGAGAACAAAGAGAAAATTACAGTTTGAGGAAGGAGAGGAGGCCAAAGGTTTGGCCATGGAGGATAATCCTTTAAACCTCCCATAATCAGATTCTGAACATGAATCAGAGCATAATGAAGCACAAGGAGAGCAGCAAACTGATACAGTTGTTGATGAATACCCAAACCTACCTACTCCTACTCCTCTAGAGGAACAAAATCAATCATCAGTAGGAGCTTCTTCAAGAAAACCCAAAGCTTCCAGGACTCTGAAAGTGAGGAAACTTCTGCAACAAATCTACGAAATGGAAGTTTTAATAAGGGTTATTAAAAAGACAAATACAGATCTGACAAAAAGAAATGAAGAACTTCATAACATTAATAAAATTGTCAAGGAAAAACATGACAAGATCAAAGATAGGAACAGGGTATTGATAAGGGAGAACATGAATTTGTACAGGCAACTAAGATTTCTGAGATTAAAAATAAAAGAATCCCAACCTCCACCTCAGGAGCATACAAAGTTGGAAACCCTAGCCCAATTTTCCACCTCCATAGAAGAAGAAATGCAGGTTGATATTCATCAATAGGAAGTCACAAGCCCTGTCAGGGAGAAGGGAACTTCATCCAAGAAGCCTTGAAACCATATGCAACCATACAGGTAATCGAAAATTTTGAATTCTTGATTTTTGAAAAACTTTTTCTTTTTGGTGGTTTAGGCGAGCCTGAGCGTTCTCATTAACCTCCAAAACGCAGTGCTTTCAGTGGATAAGAAGCTTAAAATTTCATACAGTTAACCACTGAAAGCCTGTATGACCAGATTCATCAAAATTTTGCTCAGATTGGAATTTTTTGAGTTGGAATGGAATGAAACCTCTTTGAATAAGCAGGTAATGAATTATCAAAGTCAAATCTAAAGGCTATTTTTGAGGGATAAGGTCAAAAATAGGTTTTTCAACTACATTTGGCATATTTTTTAAAGGCAGAATATCAGGGGTTAAAAGACACATCATCCAACTCGAATTTCATCTTCAGGAGATCAAACCAAAGAGACTTGGAAGGCTAGGCTACACATCATCAACTTTTCAACCACATTTTGAGGATTATCAGATAGGGATTGACCTCATTTTGAGGATCTACTCCTAGTTTCTTGTAAATACAGTTTGCTTTCTGTTTTTAGAAAATCAGATCCATTGTTTTAGGATATGATAACTGTGATGTAAAGCTATAAAGCTATAGAATTAATATAGATGAAGGGGTTCAATCCTGGATACTTTTTGGCTATGTACTTTAACTCTTTTATGTTATATGAATCACAGTCCTCTTTTGTTACCAATGTCAGTATTGTTCATATGTTCACCACTCTATAATTTGATTCAGTTCATCTTAGCTATTGAGAACTGTCATCTTCTTGTGTATCTCATGAATGTGAATTAAATGATTCTCTGCTATCTTGTATGAACCTACATGTCTGTGTACCTGGTTATCTTGAATAGTATTCTTCACACCTTATTTCATTACTGTAACTGATATTTGGTCTCTAAAAGCACTGGTTTATTTAGATGCATAATAAGTTGTCCTTTTTTAAAGCCTTCTCAATTATCCCATTGTTCCAAACACTTTGATTATTCTTAATTTCTTAAGTTACCAAGCATCCTTAGTCTACAACCCTAAGGAGTTTCTTGGAGTGATAACAGGTATGATCCAAGATGAAGGCCAGTAAAGTATAATATTGTAGAGGAAGAAAATGATTTTGAAGAAGAAGATGATGCAGAGGAATAGGTAGTCGATGTAGCAGATGTCTCAGATGAAGAGCCTGAAGGAGATGAACCAAATGTACTAGTAGGAGGCAATGTAGATATTGATGATGATATCCATGATGAAGATATATTTCTTGGAAATGAGTACATTGATGACGATGTTGATACGGTCAATCCTTACAACACCTTATATGAACCAGATGATATGGATGTTCATTTCGACGAAGATGATCAGCTAGAAGATTGATGAATGTATTGAAATTTTGAAATATTGTATATATAAGGTCAGAAGAGAAGGGAAAGTGGGCGCAAGTGGAAAGGGAAAGCTTAATTTGGAGACACTTTATATTCATTCAAGTACACTACGTCAACCAAGGACAATACAAATTATGTAAAGGAGGTGCGTATTCTTTACTTATTATTTATTATGTTTCTTGTTCAAAAAGTTCTAAAAGAAGTACATATCTCAAACCACTACACATGACCTCTCGAATTGATCTCGTGCCTTAGAATGTAATAAGACTAGTTGATGTAGGAAAGAGTCTTTGTGATTATGAAGAGTGCACTCTAACCTTTATTGGAGGTTCTTTAATCGAAATGAAGAAAAAATTAGACTGATAGCAATATGGTAAGGCAAAATTTTTGGTGTAGTACTCCATAGGATACAAAAATCCCTCTTTTTCATTGATTTCTTAATCAACACCATAAAAATACTAGAGTCGAGCAACAGTGACATGTGAATGGGGCCAACGTTGAATTTTTTTCAAACTGTATCTGTATGCATTGAAATTTGACATGGATAGGATATTCTTGTGCCTTAATGATATGGGAGGGTTTCTAGACTCAAATTTCACTCACACACCCACTTTATTCCATCATCATATCATCATGGAAACCATAACCCTATTTTTCATATGTTTTAGTAGATATGTTAATGATTCCAAATTTCATATTTGTATTTGACTCAATGTCCAAATAGATTGCACAGTATCAAATTTTAATTTCAAGTTGATAAAACAAATATGAAACAAATCCAAGCATCATTTGATATCATCGCAAGAGAGATGAATGTAAATAATCTCACGACGAATTTGCTATACCATCAACGAAAAAATTTCGTCGATAGTATAGCTAATTCGTCACAAGAATATTATGTCTAATTTGAATGATGTTAAATGGTTTGCAAGGAGTGTAGGGATTATATTATGGTGCAATGTAGTGTAGTCTATTATAACAATCTCTATGCCAAACCTCAAATTGGATAGTACCATATCTTGTTCATAAGACAAATATTCTTTGTATGTTTCCTTTGTGGTGGCTCAAGCCCTCAATACACATGATGCCTTACAATGAAATGTAACAATTTTACTATTGAATAATAGCGCTATGTCACCCATGGTTAAGGAGGAGGTGAAGGGACAATGACATGTGATGAATCACACCCTATCATATACCAATTTGATACAAATTTCTTGTGAGTCCTTAGAAAAAACCAACAAAATAAGAAGGAAGCATACATATCTCTTTGGTATGTAAACTATATGGACTCCTAATCCTAATGGGGAAACAACACTCACCGAATTGTCATCCTCTAAAGGTCGTTGTGCATAGACATTTATAGGAATGGAGGAATGATCCACGTTGACCATGTCAAGGATCAAAATTACCTAGGGTTTTTGTGTTTGTTCCATGAAATCAAGGTATGTGATTACATTCCCTAAGAACCAAAACCTTTCTGAAATCAACCATTATTTCCAACGCATATGCATCAGAAGTCCGACGTAACTACATGTCGAATATCTAATCGAGAAACAAGATATTTGACGTGTGTTTGTCAGACTCTGCGGTGGATATCCAACGAAATTGTATGTCGAATATCTGACATACAAACAAAATATCCGATGGAGGTGCCATAACTCCGACGAATATGTTTTCTGTATAGTGATTCGGATATCCGACGAGAAGGTATGTCATATATCCAACAACCAATCAACATATTCGATGGAGGTGCCATACCTCCGAAGGATATGTCTATCGGACAATTCCTCGGATATCCAACGAGAAGGTACGTCATATATCTAATAGTCAAACAACATATCTGACAAATGTACCATACCTCTGAAGGATATGTCTGTCGGAAGGTTCGTTGGATATCTGACGAAGCTATATATATTAAAAAAAATTAATGAGATGAATGGCCCATAACTTTTGTGTGTATATTGACTAGTTAGACCTGTAACGTTGTTTCCACCCAAGTTATTATCTCAATAAGGACTTCAATAGTAATTTGCGTAAAAAAAATATTTCCAATCCCTTGTACTCTAGTCTTTGTTTTTTATATGGTAAAGAAATGTAAAATAAATATCCCAAACTTATCCCTCTGCCTCTTCATACATTCTTATTAACGTAGTAAAAAACAACATGCAATGAAGGAAGATAATTGGATATTAAGTTCTAATCTTGCAATTTCAACAATGGATTTGGATATTAACTTTGAGGAGCCAAGGTAGTTCTTAAAAATGTTGATTTAAACCATCTATCAAAAGGTTTTTGGGTAGTTACCCTATTCTAGGAAGGATAACTAACATCCAACTAATTTTCACCTTTATCTCCTTAAATGATTTTCTTTACAATCATGTAGAGAAAAGGAGTAATTTATTCATCAAATTTAGGAAACAATTCTATAAGATACATAGTGCTTCAACTATCCCAAATTTGTTGGCATTGTCCCTAGAGATGTGCACTACTATAATTCTAGGAGAGTTACATATGAAAATATTTAACCTCCTTTTGAAACATGTGCATACAAAGAGAATTTTCCTCCAAAGCATCATGTCAACTCATCAACATGTAGAAGACAAGGTTTCATCGACATTTTTGTGGAACTTGACAACAACTTCCCCATGTCCATCAGTTGATCTTGTAAACAAAACATATCAAAATGTTGATGAGAAACTCATATCATGTTATAAGATGACAAAGTTGATTGTAACTCTCTTAACTGTAAAATATATTCATCCATATCAACGACTGGAACCAATAGGTAACCTCGAACATCATTTCTAATCATCATTCCAACACTCAAATTCATGCATTCTACCCTCTTATCTAGCAAAATAATTCATTTAGACATGAAATTTGCCGCATAAATGTTTAACATCCCAAGGGTCATATGATGCATGAATTTAATTAAAAAGGCATAAGGTGAAAGGTGAAAGGCTCAAATTTAGGAATTAAAAGAGGAAAAATTGATGGGAAAAATAGGGAAATTACCAGGCTCATCACCCATCACTTTTTTTAAGGGGATAGGTTGGTTCGGTATTATTTCATATAAAATCAACTTAAGGACAAAAATTACCAAATTAATTCCACTAATTTACAAGTCATATCTTAAACCTTAGGACTATATCAAGTCATACCTAACCTTAAAATTTAGAAATAATAGGATATAAAATTAAAGAACCTTTATCTTTATCAAGTTGGTGCTAAATCTTGTGTTAGGGGAAGAATTTGAAGAAAAGTTATAATATCTATGTCATGCAAAGGCCTATTCAATTCTTCAACCATCTAGAAAGCAAGTAAAAATTGATGAATAATATGACATAAAATTATAGAGCTTTTATATTTATTAAGTCCATGCCTAGAACTTGTGCCTAGGATATAATTTGAAGAGTGCAAACTTGGGTGTATAAATATTTTGCTATTAGACCAATATTACTTAGTGCTAATCCAACCTTTAATGAAATAAATTTGTGGATACACGATATTCTCACAACCATTCATTATTTATATTTATTTTGAAAACCTAATACATAAGTAGGCTTCCACTTGGACACAGGAGTCGAATGTTTGACTTGAAGGAGTTTAGATATTGATAAGTCCATGAAACACAGGTTTGTCTCTCTTGCATACTTTCCCGTGCCCATTTCAAAGGTATTTTCTTTAGGATCCATCCAGTGTTTTGGGACCTTCGTATCTCAGTACCGGAGCCATTCCAACCCCCGAAATATCATTAGCGATTGTCACCTCACCACTGCGTTGCAAGGAGAAAGTGACCTTGGCCACTGCAGCGCAAGGAGAAAGTGAAATCGGCCACTACGGTGCAAGGAGACATAGACCTCAAGCCACTATGTGTGTAAGGAGATAGAGACCTCGACCTCGAGCCAATATTCACAAAGAACAAAGAATGGTGAGTAATTTCATTCCGAGAGTTTCAATTTGGAAAATGAATGAATAAATTTGGACTCCTCTTTCCAACTTGCGTTGTGTTGCCTCTGGAAACCCCAATTTTTCCTTGCATTCGGGAAACCCCAAGTTTTTTTCCCACCACACCTGTGTTGCTGGCTCTTCGGTTTTCTTGGTTGGGTGCCCCTCTTGCGAACTTTAGTTTTTCCTCTACACGCTCTAACATGTTTTTGTTATGATTTCTCGTGTGGGCGCCCCTCTTTCTAACTCGCCTGGTGTTGCCTTTTACGGAACCCCGAGTTTTTTCCCACATGAGTTGTGTCCTAGAATCTTCGGTTTTGTTTTGTTGGATTTGGAATTTCATGCAAGGGGTGATGTGAGTGATAAAATGGAGCTGCCTACCGGGTCCACTCGAAGATTGGCTTAGGGCCATTTGTAGGGTTGGTCAATTTTAATCTTGTTATCACATGTTGCTCGGTAGCACATGAGCGGTAAGCGGTAGTGAACCTCATCTTGGGAGGCACTTTGAAAGAGAACTCTTCTCCAGTCATCCTAGATTTTGGGTGATCGTTGTGGCTTCCTTGTAGGGCCCTTGCATTTGGAAAATTCTTGGTAACATGCGAGTTGCATTGTTGGCTCTTTTAGGAGAATATAATAGGAAGATATAATATAATTGACCTTTTAGGGTTTCCAAAGTGAGAGTCAAACATTAGTTTCCTTCATTAATGCCTTGGCATAGTCAAACATTTCTGAATTAGAGGTCAAGGTGACACCTTATCTTCTAACTCTTGAATTTTAGTATCTTTAGCCTTGATTGAATCTTTTTTCTTGATTCAATTGCTTGGATAGATTTTAAACCAATCCTTGAAGTTTCACAAAATTCACTTTGGCCCAAAGCACTTCTTTAGAGTCTTCCAACTCCTGAATTTTAGTATCTTTGGCCTTGATTGAATCTTTTTTATTAATCCAATTTCCTGGCTAGCTTTGAAACCAATCCTTGAAGTTTCAAAAAATCCACTGTTTCCCAAAGCAATTCTTTAGAGACTACCTCTCCAGATTGTTTATGCCACTCCACCATATCTAAAACATGAAGTTGATTCAAATCAACATTGATGGTTGTTGAATCATATTCATGAACTTGAATATTGACTTCATCTTTACTTGCTCTTCGTTGGAGGGAATAAATCTTAGATTGTGTCTTCTCATGATCTACATCTATTAAAAAACTAGGAACAATTGATCCTTTAGAAAAAAATATGAGGGTGTTGTTGCTTCCTGAATTGATCAGATTTTATCTTCAATTCAACCATATAAAAAAATATGGGTTTTTCTTTGATGATGCTAAATCATATTTGACTAAGGATGACCTAGACTCTAGGAGATATTTAGAATGAACACCTTCTTTAGTAGCAAATTCAGTAATAGGCTTTGTATAAGCAATCACTATTGAAACAAGATGTCTTGTAGGAGTTGGCTTCCTGAAATGTTCCTCCAATAATAAAGACTATATATCATTGTATTCTTTCTCAACATCTTTTTGAAATTTTGTATTATGAGTAACATCTAAAATTTGGGGAATCTCCTTAGAAACACTCAAAATCTTTTGACTTTCTTCATTAATAACTTTAGATTTCTTTGAACCAAGCTCACTTATAACTTTCTCTATTTTCCTTTGTTTCTCATATCTTTCTTTTTTGGGGTTTGAATAGGTAATATCTTCTCAGTTCTATCCCTATCCTACTTGTGTTTAACCACTTGTTCACTATTGACTCCGTTTACAACCACAGTTGCTATATCTAGTTAGCTACTTTTTCAACTTTAGTCAAAACATTATCTTTATCCATTATAATGGCATCATGCTTAGTACACTGCTAAAGAGTTAGAATAATGGTACTAAGAACTATCTCTGAAGTTTATTTCCTTCCACGATTTCCTATAATTCTCTCTAACTTTCTTTATTTTCCAATCTCTCAAAACTTGGATCAAAGTGATGAAGTTACGATGAATTCTTGTTCAAATTCCTCCTTTCAAAAATGACATGGTGAGGATCATAGTGCCAAACCTCTCCCAACTTGAAATTATAGGAACTTAAAATCTTAATTACATAAATTAAAGTTGATTTATTTTTAATTACACAAGAGGAAACAAGTGCAAGTAAATTGAAATGGAATTTTTTTATGCTTGGAAGTAAAATGCAAATAATCTGAGCTCAAGCTTTTCGTAATATGCTTTAATTAAAATATTTTAGAGGTAAGATAAAATTGTAGCAAGTAAGGTTCAACTTCAAAGCCATAAAATCTAAGGATTGTATGGCCTTTGATAAATATACCAATCCTCTATCAAGTATTTATACTTAGCTACAAACATGTCTTACATTCTTGAGGAATTGTAGGAGTGTGTTCTCCATGAAAATATGAGTCATATACACGAATTTATCAATAAAAGTAGTACAACCTCCATTCTTTGGAATGACTTCTTACCAATGGAGTCCATTTAGAAATTGGGAGGGGGTTATCTTGATCATTAAGCCTATTCAACTGTATGTGTTCAAAACTGGTAGCTTGAGAAAACAAGAGCAAATAAACCAAGTAAAACTAATATATAAAAGATTTATCTATTGAAAAATTGCATAATTGACCATAAGTAGCATTATATAAGTAATCAACATAATAATATTGAAGTGAATTTAAACTAAATTATAGTTGCATAAAAAATGTTATCATCATGAGAACCTAAAATCAAAAACATCATTGAAATCAGTTCTCTAGATAGCTTGTGGAAAATGGAATATTAAAAAGAAGAGGTTTAATTTGGAACTTATTCCCTCAATTAAAGATATCTACCTAATAAATCTCTTGGAAAATGGAATATTGAAAAGAAGGGGTTTAATTTGGAACTTATTCCCTCAATTGAAGATATCTACCTAATAAATCTCTTTTAGATGAGACAATTTGACTATTGAATTCAATGGATAAAACTTCATCATTCAAAGTTAAAACATCAAGAAGTAATTTTTTTTTAGGGATAGTTGAAGTTGTAATAGGGAAAATTTCTTAAGTACCATCAATCAAAAGAATAGCTCAATGATTCGAATTATAGTATATGGCACATAGAACAACGAAATAAGAGAATGGGTAAATGGCATGAATAATTTCTTTTGCTGAGTTAGTAGCCCAAGTAGGAATTTGATATTTCCTATCTCTGTATCTTTTGTGAGTTGCCTATTTAAGCTTATATGGACTATCAATGGTTAATAAAGGGTCAATTACATAATCCAAAATGTCAATTAAGTTTTCAATTTTAATAGGAGGCAAAGAAGGCTTAGTAGGTTGTAGGTTTCTTTCCTCAACCCATTTTATTAAGTTGGAAACAAATTGAGGTATTATTCGCAGATTGAAGTAGTTGAAAATAAGACTTAACAACTACTAATAAATGTTTCTGAGATGGTGAAATCTTTGTATATAACTAGTATTCAAATGGAACTTAACCTTCAGTGTTTCTTTGAACCAAGAACGACATCATTGTGAATAATACACTTTACTTTGGGTGTAAAATTCTTTGAGAAATGATCCTCAAAGATAGAACCTTGTACACCCTACGATAATACTTGTAGTGGCATTGTACTAATGTAAGGATTACACTAGTACAATATGAATACAATATCCTTACATGTCTTTCCCTATTACTAGTAAAGGTTTGGGGCACACCCTACAGTCATACAAATTCTTTGAAAAATAATTCCATTGTCTTGTTGGCATCTTTAGTCTTTTTAGAGGGAATGAAATGGACCACTTTTGTAAGTTTATACTATGAACCATTACCCTTACATGTCCAAGAAAATCCCAAAACAAAACCCATAGTGATGTCAACCCGGGTCCCAAGGTCTCTCTAGTATTGGCATCAACATACATAGTCTGGTATTTCACAAACTTGGATTGGAAAATAAGAAAGTTTGAAAAGAATAAACATACTTGTCCACATATGTATGCATTTGCATCCAAAATAACCTCTACTCTACCATATAATCAAGATCTTATCTTAGCCACCCAGATCACCAACATGCAATCTGAAACTTAATTCTCCCGCAAAGAACCTGCAAGGATGCACAATTGCTTGCCATGAAAAAGAAAATCATCCAACATAAAATAATTCTTTAAGAGATTTCCATCCACACCCATAGGATTATGCACATATTTAAAGTCTTTTAAAAACAAATCATTAGCATCATATGAATCCTTTAAGGCTTCAAAACCAATTGATTCATTCGTCATAGTCACAAGCAAGTGATGCCTCCTACCAAATGCATCAACTACCATATTTGACTTTACTCTCTTATGTTGAACTAGAAAAATGTAATTTTGCAAAAACATCCATCTTGCATGCTTGTAATACAAAGTAGCTTGAGAATTTATATACTTAAGAGATTTATAATCAATCAATGATATAAATTCCTTATGCAAAAGATAATGTCTCCAATATTTTATACTTACATAATTGCATGAAGTTCCTAGTATATTTTCTTGGAAACGATTACTTTATGAGTGAGTGATTCTTCTAGCCTTACATGATACATAGCCAACCTACTCCCTGTAGTAAATACATGATCATATGTATTCTTGGATTTTTGTTCTTATGGGGATGGCTTGTGTAACTTTATGCTGTGAATTTTTATTTATTTTTTGGCTATAGTCATGGTTCACTTATGTTTAAGTCACTGAGGTATTGACAAAATGATTAAAGAGGTTATGATATAATCCATAGGATTTTGTTCAATTTCACTTTTGGATCTAACTCTGCAACATTTTACTTGACTATGTAATGTGAACCAAAATTGAATTAATAGTAGATGGCACCCTAATCTACATTAAAATTGAAGACTAGAGAAAAACTTGAAATCATTAATGAAAATCATTCTAGAAAATCCAACAGAAAGAAAATTGAACTTTCTTTCTTCTCCCTCCTCTCTAGATATATTGGTTGGTTTGTCTTATTCTTGTTGTTCCTTGGGAAGTATCTCTTCCCCAAAAAACATTTTATTCAAAATCATGTAGGCATAAAGATCATATCAATATTATCACTCTATCAACTAATACAACCAAATGAATAAATAATCAAATGAAACATGTAAGAAATGCAAGTGAAATGTATTCAAGTTGTTGCATATAAAAACTCAGAGATTGCAGAAAGATAGATAAGTTTAAGAAAAGTATTAGAGATAGAAGTAAAAAGGTCTTGCTAACATGCAAGTGCTTGCATTCAACAATTGATGACTTGATTGTAATTGTGTAGAGATTTGACGAGACTAGTCAAGCTACAATATTGTGTCAAATGAACATGTAAATAAGATATAATAGAGTTCA
>ML777104.1:2206708-2220451 GCA_009831015.1 Picea engelmannii | reverse complement strand
TGGACTCCACTGGCCCGGAGAACCAAAAGCGGCTCGCTGGCCCTGAAAATTAATGGCTCGCAGACTGGTAGGCGGATGTCTTGATGAGGGATGGGATGGTGAACCGCCCATCCGTAGGGACGTCAGGCCTGATCAATGCGAGGAAAATCGTGCCACACGCAACCTCGCGAGAGGATAAGGCGTATGGATGAAATGATTGAAAGGGGGGCAGACGCGAGGGGAACTCAGGAATTTTTACGCAGAGTGAGTGATTGCAGAGAGGAAGGATTGCAACCTTCGCTCCTGGGCACTGGCAGACAGAGAGACGTAGGTCTCAAGACATCGTGGTCTCAGCTCGGGGGTGGCTAGTGGTAAATCCAGCAGGAGTCGCTACGCCTACGACTGGGTGGAAACGAGCACCCCTCTCAGCAGTCCCTTCCATTACTGAAGTTATATCTGATAAGTGTTTTACTTATATTGCATTCTGAAATTTATATGCTGTCACATATATTCATGGACTGTGGAATTGTAAATGTTTCCTGTGAAGGAATTGTCTGTACAACAATTGTTAATATGGAGTAGATGTTAGCTCATAGAACTTGTGAAATTGTGAAGAATTACAGCATACGAATGTCCGCGTAGTGTTTGATACGAATAAGTTGATACATGCTTATTACAAAGGATATCATGCACAAATTTCATCAATAAAATGAAGTTAACCATGCCCAGTTGCTCTCGGGAAGTTGTCTTCCTTTATCTGCTCCCGGGAATGACCCGGTAAGGATCTCTTCACAGAGATTCCCTCCTCGGAAAGGTTCACCCAGAACCCAGAATAAGGAATTCGAACGCATAGGCCTTATTAACCCTGTATGAGGAAGAACGATCCTACTTAGGTCCAAGATAGTAGTTTTGTGCGATAAATAAGTCGACGGATGAGATCTTGTCGGAGTGAACCATAGTCATTCACAACCATTATATTGATGAAAGTAACGCAGGCGTTACCTGCCTTTCCCTCTCTCATCGTGAGCAACAAGAAATTGGGATCGTAAATCCCAAGACCCAAAAGAACGAATATGGACCGTTAGATCTCGGTTCACATTACCCGACAGCCGTTGGATCCGGAGAAGCTGCGCAGGGGTTAAGCGCAGGGGTAGACACGCAAGGAAGTGATTTGAGCCATTAGATCTGGAGTAGAAATCCCGTAAACCGTTGGATCGGGAAGAGTTGCACCGGAGCTAAACTCTAGGGTGCAGAGGAAGAGTCCTAGCCGTTGATCTCGGCAGGACACGTGTCGGCGTTCTAGGAGGCATTGGGATTTCGCTCATCGGGGATTTTAGGAGTGTAGAACCGTTGCACAATGAAATCGCGATACGCGATTTCCCGATTTAAACTGGACCGTCCATTATGCGTGACGCGTGTCAGGAGATCCGGAGGGGAATTGGGATATTTTCCATCGGGAAATCAGCATTCCCATGGACAAGTACTCGGGGCAATCCAAGTGAAAACCCCGACAAGGTCTGAGCCGTCAAACAGCAGGGACACGTGGCAGAGGATCCCAGAGAGTCAGAGTTCGGCATATCGGGGTTTTTGAATACATAGAACTCTTGCCATCCGAAATCGCGATCCGCGATTTACCGATAGGATCTGAGTCGTCCATCTAAGGGACAGGTGTCGGAGATTAAGGCGCTATCGGAGTTTGACGCATTGGAAAATCGGAGTTCTCTAGGCCATGAGAACCAAGACCTCATAAGTCCCGAAACCCCGAGAATCAATCCGGGCCGTCCGTCCGTGAGGACAGGTGGCAAAGGATCGGGTGACTTCGGAGTTTTTCCCATCAGAGTGTTCGAGGGTAAGGAAATTGTGCATCGGGAAATCGCGACCCGTGATTTCCCGATGAGATCTGAGTTGTTCATGACGAGGAAGCGTGTCAGAAGATCCTGAGGGATCGGGGTTCAGTAATTTGGGAATCTCAATGACAAGAAACTCACGACAGGAGGAGTCGCAAAATCCCGAAACGCGACGGTTCCCTAGTCATAGCACTCCAGTGGAGGACAGGTGTCACTCCACGACATCATAAGGAGTGTGGTCCATAGGCGCCAGAACAAGGGACACGTGTTGGAAGATCAAGCTTGTCCGTGAGTCCACTCCAAGTGGCATCGGGGATCGGGGAATCGGAATTTACGAAGGTTTGTGCATCGCGACATCATAAACCCCGAAACCCCGATGGGTAGCTATAGAACCGCAGACATATGGTAGCAGGTCACCTGAGAATGGAGCTATCCTAGAGGGCTAATGCGTTAGGGACATATCGGGGGTCGAAGGATCGCGGGTTCCGAGGACTCGTGAATTGCGACATCAGAAAACCCGAAACTCCGATAGGAGTTGCCCCGAGAGGAAGTAAGACCACGGCCGTAAAGGCAGTGAACCACAGGCTTGGCCTGGGGAGCTAATGCGTGAGGAGCGCATCGAGATCCGAAGGATCGTGAGTCATGGGGGTGAATGAGTTTGACATTAGAAACCCCGAATCCCGATAGTTAACCAGGGGTTGGCATTTCGCAAATGCCGGTTTTCTGGAGATTTCTCACTTGTGGGAGATTAATCCAAAAAAATTTAAAAATTATGATAGTGGGTATGTTACATAGAGGGTTTTACAGCAGATATTCCATATATGCCTCTTGGAGAGGTTCCACAACGTTATCAACATCACACAGTAGGAGTGTCAGAGTCCATAGGTCGACTGCTCCATAGGGTTTCCCGGGCAATCGTATGTTACCGTGAACGTCATCCATGACGTCATTTTGTAGAAGCTATGAGCTTCATATTTTGACATTTTGGTCTTCAGACAAATTTTTTTGTAAAAAACTCTTTTGATCATTATATATACATACGGCTTCTACCGGTTTGTCTTGTGTTGTGTGAAAATTGATGTGATTGATTTATAAATGGTCTAAATGTTTTTCTAATACACAGTTAGCCAATGCATCAGTTAATGTATTTAGACATCTAGGAATATGTTGATATTCAATATAATCAAAATAACGTTCCAAGAGGTGAATTCGCAAATACACCTGTAACAAAGTAGGACTTCGAATAGTATAAACATTACTTAACTGTAGCACTACAAGCTGCGAATCGAGTCGCACAACCAAATAACAGATTCTGAGAGAGATAGCATCAATCAACAATTCGATAACGGCGCTATACTCTGCAATATTGTTGGTCACACGGTCGAGACACATACCTCGTAAGGAGACAAATTTGTTTGTAGGGGCGTAAATTTCCCATGCAGTGGAAGCAAGGTTCTGAGTACTATGGCTAGCACCATCAGCAAAGCCAATATAGGGTAGTGAAGACTCTTACATCTGGAAATCAAACACAACGTCACATAAGGGCAGAGACTAGATAATGACAAAAGCAAGCTACAGTAACACACAAGAAGTATGATACAATAAAAATACAAGTACTCATGCACAGATGATTTTATGCATAGTACTTCTTCAAGTAAAACCCATTCCTGGGTTCACTCAAAGGGATACCATCGTAATCTACTAACTCATAAGCTCATTTTTCCAAAACTCATCAAATGATATAAGGACCTCGCCACATGGCTTCGAATTTTCCATCTCCTAGCATATCTCGATCTTGTTCATAGAGGAGAACGAGATCTCCTTCGGAGAAAACGCGAGGCTTGACATGTTTGTCGTATTGGGCCTTGACACATTTTTTCTAAGCTTCTATGACTAGGGTAGCATCACGTCGAGTTTCGTCTAATCACATAAGATACAATAGACATTCTTCCTCAACAGAAGTGTTTGGTAGGAGTTCAACAACTAGTTTTAAAGAGGGTATCTCGCATTCAATCGAGAGAATGGATTCCAAACCATAGACTAACCGAAAAGGTGTAAACCTAGTAGCAGACTTGACGGATGTCCGGTAAGCCCACAATGCCAAAAACAACATTGTGTGCCAACTTGTTTTTTGAATCCCTATCATTCGTCGGAGCATAGTTATGAGAAATTTGTTAATTTCTTCGACTTGGCCATTAGCTTGTGGGTAATAGGGCGTTGAGTATTCATGGAGAAGACCCGACTTTTCAGTAATTTCAGACATCATGAAGTTTCTAAAATGGCTACCGTGATCAATGACGATACCTTGGGGAACACCAAAACGAGCTATGATGTGATTAAAAATGAATAATGTTGTGGTCTTTCCAATGTTGTCAAATGTCGGCATCACCTCAACCCATTTCGTAAAGTAATCGATGGCTACAAGAATGTATCCATGCCCCCCGGCTGAGTGAGCGTGACATGTCATGAAATTGGTGCGACATTTTGCAAAGGGACCAACAAAGACCACAGGGTGAAGAGGAGCGGGATGTGACCATATCTTGTTATTATAGGTCTAGAAAGCATGGAATTTTTGAACGACGATTATGAAGTCATTAAATAAAGAAGGAAAAAAATACCCTGCTCATAAAATCTTTTGGGTAGTAGCATACCCAGACATATGACCACCACAGGCTCCATAATGGCAGTCATTCAGATCTTTCTCGGCTTTGTCGAACATTAGACAGCGTCGAAAAACAGAGTCAATCCCCCGATGATAAAGAGTATCCCTGAGGATAATATATTGATGGGCTTGATAGCGTATGTGACGTCGGTCAGTACTAGACAAAGTTGGTCGAAAAGTCTGGGTTTGGAGATATATAATGATATCACCATACCAAAGGTCATCAATGTTGATAAGGAAAAGAGATTCATCAGGTAATGAATCAGCTGCTACATTTTCCGTTTCAGAATAGGGAAAGTCGCATATCAACTCAGCAAATACTAAGGACTTCTTGGACTTGGTGCATTCAAATTCCAAGTCAAATTCCTGGAGTATCACAATCCATTTGTAGTATTTTCCCCCTAGCAATTGACGTGTGAGAATGTGTCGCATAGGGTTGCAGTTGGAAATCACTATAGTCTTGCGCGAGAGGATATAGTGCTGGAAGTGTTGGACGGCTTGGACGGTAGCCAAGGCCAGTTTTTTGGCATGTAAATACTTGATTTCAGTAGGCGTTAGACTTCGACTCAAGTAGTATATAACATGTTCGTCGTCAGCATCATCCTCTTGGACGAGAACCATACCAATGGTGTAATCCGAGGCAGCAAGATAGAGGAAATAATTGTGACTATAATCGGGGGGAAAGAGAAGTGGGGCACGCATTAGGGACAATTTCAAATCTTCGAAAGCATTGTTGGCGATGGTATCCCAGATGAAATCTGAACCCTTTTTTAAGAGCCACGTAAATCCACAAGTTTTCTCGGCATAATTTGGAATAAAACGACAAAGAAAGTTTGTTTTCCCCTGCAAACTTTGTAACTGGCGAAGTGTAGAAGGAGGAGGGAGATTAAGGATCGCCTCAACCTTTAAAGGAATCACTCGAATCCCTTGAAACGAAATGATAAAACCTAGAAGTCAGCCAGATTTCACGCACAAAATGCACTTATGAGGATTCAAATGTATATGGTAGAACCGACAATGGACGAAAATGGCTCGGAGGTGGGTTGGATGATCGACTTGGTGCATTGAGTGAGCGGGTAAATTGTCCAGATATGGTTGGACGATGTGCTTGATATCATGGAAAGCATAAGACATAGCGCATTGAAAAGTTGCGCCAGCGTTCTTGAGACCGAAAGGGAGTTTTCGATAGGCAAAAGTACCCCAAGGACAAATAAAAGCGTTCTTATGTTGATCCTCAGGAAAAATGTTGATTTGATTATACCCGTAGAAACCATCCATGACGGATAATATTTCACTTCCGATGCAATCGTCGACAATCTGATCGACGAAAGGGGTAGGAAAGTTGTCTTTGGGACAAGATTTGTTGATATCCCTATAATCAACGCATACACGAATTGTGCCTTGTTTCTTGTCGATCGGGACAAGATTGGAAACCCAGTCTGTGAGAGCCACCAGATAAATAAAGTCATCTTTGAGAAGTTTCTCGACTTCGCACTTGATAGCAGCCGCTTTACGTGGGTGAACTGGACGAAGGCGTTGCCGAACGGGTTTAGCGTCGGGGTATGTCTTTATCTCATGTATCACAACTTCAAGGTCGATACCCGACATTTCTTCGTAGCTCTAGGTGAAGATGTCACGAAACTCTTTGAAAAGGGATGTGTATGTGACGACTTCATCAGAAGAAAATGAAGCTCCGATGTGGACATTTTCAACAATTCCATATTTGACGTATATGTCAAGGGGAATAGTGGGCGAGATATTACTTAAGTTCCCTTCAGAAAACACATTGTGTGCGGACTCGGGAGCGATTGAGATGATGACAATGGTCGATGGGGTCGAGATCCGTTGGTAGTTCTCAAGGGTATGTTTCTCCAGAAAGAGGATGGAACGATGATGTCCATCATCCCAAGGGGTGTCTTCCATGACAGACATAATCATTTTGTCGGTGGGAAAAACGACACGGAAAGGATTTGGAGATAACTCAATAAGAGACAGGGTAGAAGGGGTTGTCGATTGAATGGCCTGATAGGCGGATTCGACTGGACTTAACGGCATTTTGTCACCGTAGCGAAGATGATCTCTAGGGTCAGGTACTATCCAGGGGTCGTGAGACGTAGGAAGTTCGTGAAGCGAGGTGGAGATCAGGTTGATTGAAGCAACAGACGAGCGTGAAACATCGAGTGGTGGAATGGGGAAAGTACCCATTAACGAAGAGTCTTTTATAATGCCTACACCGACGTTCTCATAACCCAGTGGGGTTTTAGCGATGAACGGTACGTTTCCAGTACGGGTATCGGAATTAAATAAGGCTAGTTGGTCAACGGTGACGACCTTCCCTTGATGTGGAAAATGTACCCCACGGAAAAGGGTCGACACAATTGCATGCATGGAATCGATCCAGTTGTGGCCAAGCAGAAGATTGTAATCAAGAGGAGCGTCAAAGACTTCCCCTTCAACTTGGACCATTTTTCCTTCTAACGTGATGGGTAATGAAGGAAGGACATTGTAGGGCTTAAAACTGGAGCCGTTGAAGGCTTTGAGAGTATTCTGGGATTCATTCAAAGAGGGAGAGCCAATGGCTTTCCAGCAATCAAGAGACATAACACATGTCGAGGCACCCTCGTCGATAACGGTTCAGAAAATGTTTTTGTCAGAGACAATCACTTGGATCTGGAACGTGAGTTGAGGGGGTAACCGTGGAATGTGATCTTCTAAGTAAAAAATTATTAAATTCGTATCCATCAGATCGATTCCACTGATAGCTTTCAACAGTGCCTTCCATTGCATAGGATGACTTTGAAGGACTTTGAGGGATGACATCGTAGAGGGTGCTTGGGCCAGATCTTCAACAATGTTGTAGTTTTGGGCAGCACGAGCATGAGGATTGAAAGTCAATTTCTGAATGACGCCCTTTGGGGGGGTCAAAGAACTGTGTCAAGGATCAGTCGTTTGAGATGAATAGGATCGTTGGTAGGTGGAGTCGCGGGAGAGGGTTGTACCAAGGAAGGAGGTAAACCATCAACCTTCTCTTTAGAGGGAGAATAATCTTTGGCTCGAGTAGTGAGTGCAACGTCGCTCTACTTTGAATCGCCAATACACATCAATACATAAGATGTAGTAGAAGAGGAGGGTTGGTCATGAATGACCAACTAAGCCTGTTGTTGAGACGGGAAGGGTTGGGACAAAACGGCCAGAGCAGGTGGTTTTGGAGCTCCTTGAAGGAACTTAGTGACCTCGGCGCATCGTGGATAATCCTTCGTGTAGTGATCATCACCACAGATAAGACAAGGGTATCGAGGTTTGTTCTTATCCCGATCGCCAATAGGTGTAATTTTGGTTCACTCTACTTGAGAAGTATTTTTGTCCTCCTTATTCTTACCTCTTCCCTTTTTGGATTTGTTTTTACCGGCTGGGGTAGATTGAACTGCATTTACCTCAGAAGCCCTGCCGATAGGAGGGGAAGGAGATGGAGCATTTTGAACATTAGAAGAAGCAGGTTTAGGGTTGGTTCTTGAAGTGGAATGTGGTTGGGCTTGGAAAGTGCCAATCACACCATCGACTGCATGCGAGGCAGCTGGAGTAGTTGAAGTGGCGGAAGTGGAAGGATGAGGCAAGTCAGGTAGAAAATTGTAAAGGGTACTCGTTTGCGAGTAAACGAGGTCAAGATATTGAGCATGACTTATAACCTGCTCTTCCATGACTACTCCACCCATGGCAATGTCATGACCGATATCGTTCACAAAATATTTCGTGAACCATTCTACCAGCCACTGATCAAGGAGTTTGAGTTTAATGAGAATTCGTCTCTATCACCACTCATGAATGTGATCGGATATATGAGTGGCCTTGTTCTGTTTGAAGGAAGTCAAAATCTCAGTCCCCGTGTCATAACATATCGGTAACTGGTAGTGTGTGAGGAAATCCATAGCTAGGGTGTTGAAGTCAGAGAAGAAACCTCGTGGTAATTCTATATACCACTTCGCAGCATAACCTGTGAGGGTTTGTTGAAAAAGACGTAAACGAATAGAGTCATCCATCAATGAGTTGGATGAACACCAGAGGTGAAAATTCATGACGTGATTGTTTGGGTCCTCGCCCTCTTGCCATCGAATTTAGGGATGTCTGATGGTAGCATGGATGGTATAGCAGGCCATTGGGAAGAGTGACGAATTGGATCATTTAAAATCCTTGACAAATCTGGAAGATCCAAAGTGGCTATGAAGGGTAACTGTCGATTCACCTGCGGGTACTGGTGGCTTTGGGGAGGAAGTCCCATCAGCAAACCAGTAGGACCATAAGAAGTCTGCATATAATGTGAAGACCCAGGCAGATTCGGTGGTGGTTGGAGAGGATAGTAGCTCATAGGATTGTACCCTGGAAGAGGGACTTGAGTTTGAGCATTCACCCCCCAAATGGGATTGAACGAACCTGGATATGGTTGGCCCATACTAGGGGGTATTACGGACGCAGCTGGAAACTACTGCCCCCCAGTCGATTGAGGAGGATGTTGTATCAGTTGATTCCAATACTGGGCCAAGGACGAAGGTATGTTTTGCCCATAAGGTGGGGTCGGTCCTCCTATCAAAGGTGGTGTTCCAATTGGGGGTTGTGTTCCAATTGGGATTTTTGTGCCAAAAGGAATTTTCCCGCTGAGAGGGGGTTGAGTCATACCACCTTGGTGAAATTGTCCACCGATGGGAATCTGGTAATTTGGTGTGAATGATGGAATAGTGCCACTAGGATTAAGACTGCCAGTGGAAGATGAGAAAAGTCCTCCAAAAGGAAATTGAGGGAGTGTCGGAATAAAACCGGGAAGAGATTGCCCAGAAGAAGAAGGACCACCAGGAGAGTTGAATGGGGTTTGCGTAGGAGTGGGAATGGAAGCATTCAATGCACGGTATTCAGGTGGTAGTGTCAGAGTGGCGTTGGCCATACGCGGTGTGCTAATGGGAACGAGACTAACCGCAGTAAACCTGGTTGGAACACTCGTAGTATCTGTGTGATGGGCCATTTTGATAGGGACAGTAAAGTGATAGGCGGTAGTAAACGGTACTGTCTCTGGACTAGAGATTTCGGAAATCATAGGTGGGGTGATTTCGGAAATCACAGGTGATCCTGGACCAAAAAGGTCCCATCGAAAAACACCCATAGACCAAAAAAGATCTTGGTCTTCTATGCCTGGAAAGGGTCCAACTGGTGATCCAGAAGATGTAACAACTAAGTCTCTAGAAGAATTCAGTCGCATAAATGGTCGCTCAGAATCAGGGTGGAATCGAAATTCTTCTCGAGTATTAGTAATTCGGAAATGCTCTAGAGAGTCAGTTCGTTCCCCTTGTGGCCTGGTGACGGATGTGACTTCACTTTGCCGAGGAGAGCCCTCAGGTGTACTTGTAGGCAAGGGTTGAGAACCTTCCAAATGCTCTGGAGATAAACCATGCATTCTACGTGAACGACGTGGAGGAGCTATTGTGACCGAGTGAAAAACTTCACGAAGAAAATCTTATGGTCAACTTTGATAAACAAACAATATGCGCTAGTAAACAAAAATCTAGGAAGCAACACCAAGCAAACAAGACCTTCTAATTCCGAAGTCACTAGTTGGTGATGAAATCCAATGTCACAACAATGAGACAAGAAGGGGCTGGGCCAGGGTGGAAAAGTTACGGTGACGACCTGCTTAACGAACTTACACCCTGATGCAAGCTCCCACACATAATCGTGGGTATACCCTCCAAGGAGCCCGAGTGATTTTGGTCAATGTCAATTCCAGGTACCATGAAGACTTTCCCCTTCATACTCACCTTGTGTAAGAACCTAGAAAGATAGGCCACTAAGGTTACCACCAACAATAATAGAGCTTGGGGGGATAGTCGACAGTCCGATCCACACGTAAGGGCAGGGTATCTATCTCGAAATCAACTCAAAAGGCTTCCACTCATCATTGTGGGTATACCTCCAAGTGATCCCCGTAATACGTGTAATCTCTACACTGATATCAACAAAGCAGGGTGAGTAACTCTGTCAATATCAATGCGACCTTGTGTTTAACCCTTGTGTGAGAAGGGCTTCCCAGGACAAGATGTTGCAAATGGAATTTAACACTCCTTATCACAAGATGTTATTGTGTGTTTTGTGCTTTGGAGAGTGTATCTCTCTACCTATTCCAAAGCGCTAGCCTAGCTAAATGTTGGTGTAATAGAGCCCTAGAAAAGAGTTACTAGTTAAATTTTACAATTGTGCAGTGTTATCAGGGGTTGTTGTTATTCAAAGGAAGTGGAGATGAAACTGATGTTGTATAAGACTCTGACCCAACGATGCATGGATGAGAATGAAATATATCAATTTTCGTTCAATGAATCCTATGTATGGGAGGGAGAGAGAAGTTTTTCGGATCAAACTTGAAATACAAGACACAATTTCCTTTAAAATGCAATTGCAGCAAATCATGCCAAAAATAACAATTCTCTATTGTTTCTTTTTCAATAATTTCAACAATTGATTTTCAATGTTTTTGAAAACGAAAATGCTTTTGAAAGAAAAACTTTGTTCACTTTTCAAAAAGAACCCACATCATGATGGTGAGAGTGCAGAAAATCAAAAACCAATGAACAAGCAATAGATAAAAAACCCAAACCACTCTTTCAATGGAAACAAAAATAACAAGCAAACCAAACTAGTCTTTTCAATTGCATAAGAAAAGTGATCTTTCCAAGAATAAGCAAATGATAAATACAAAGAAGCTCAACTTTCAATCGATCGCCAGTCCTTAACCAAACAAGCACACTCAGATTCTGAAGTCAGAGAGTTTATCTTTGCCGAGAAAAGTCAAGAAATGAAAGTCAAGAAAAAAGTGACAGGAAGAGCCTTTGAAATCCTAAGACTATTCGTGCATGAAAACGAAGACAAGAAAAACATCAACCAATGGTCCAAGAAACTCTTTTTAGGCACCTAAACTGATCTGGGTAGCTAAAGATGCAAAAACTCAAATCCAAAATTTTGAAAAAGAGGGTTCGCAGGCCAGCAGTATTACACAGTGCGAGAATAGGTGATTCTCACAGGTGAGCTTTGAGAAAAGTGCGAGAACCTCGCACTGAACCTAAAATCAGGGTGCGAACTCAGTATATTCTCGCAGGCCACTGTGGAGTGCAGTGCGAGAATTTCTGAAAGTAATCAATTTTTTGGAAAAAGACACAAAATTTGAAGAGGCCTCTAAACCCAGAGGGTCTATCAGGGTATCCTGAAGACTCAGAGATTGATATGAATGGAGAAATGGAAGGCAAGAGAAAATGGCCACGGAAAAATACCAAAAACCATAAAGAAAACGGGTTACATCCCCAATGGAATCGCCAATTTTGTTATCGGACTAATCGGTAGGTGCGGACACTAACACATCTCCCTAGATCCACCTGGATCTAGAACAAAAAGGAGAGGACATGAATCTTTCCCTAAGTTTTGACCATTGAATTAGCTAGTAGGAAGGATCAAGTAACATACCTTAGTATCGCTTCCTAGGGTCTCTGTTGCTCCCGCTTCACTCCGGTGCTCTCGTGAGGTCAAGACCAAGACAACACAAACCAACCAAAGTGAATATAGCAAAATATATTCAACTGTCAACTTATGTGTATGATCAAGGAATTACACAATAAAGTGAGAATGACTTTATGGGAAAGGGACATGCCATTGTATCATATTAATCGAAAGTAGAAGATTACAACCTGATCGTCTTGATGTCGCAATCTCCCTTTCGGTGGCTCTTGGCTCCAACACACACACTTGCTCAATCCTTGTATGAAGAAAATCAAATCCTCTTGATAGACTTGCTAGAGTCTCCAAGCTCTTGTTCAAGCTAAGTCCTTCACACAATTCTTTCACCAATTCTCCAATGAATCTTGTTTAACCTTTTCCATGAGAATTCCATCAATATATAGGAGAGAATGAGATGGTTACTTGGATAAGAATGATCCCACTATATCAGGGAATCCAGTAAAAGGATAACCATTCGAATGCCAACCCATTCTTCTAGAATATTCCCTTCTAGAACCATCGAGAATTCACCTTTTTCCAAGCTTTAGAGAAGGTTCGCACCCTAGCTATGTTGCACAGTGCGAGAAGTTCACACCCTAGCTTAAAGCAGCCTGCGAGAGTGGATCATTCTCTCACCCTGGGATATTAGCAACCTGCGAACTCTCTTCAAAAATAAGTTTTCTGGGAAGATATGAATGTCACTTTTCTCAGGAGAAAGTTCTTATGAGGAGCCTGAGTACACCATCATTAATACACCATCATGATGACCAAAATCATGGGTAACAACCCTTATTTTTTATTTATCTTTTAAATCCTCTTATGTTTGTCATTGGCGGTCCCGTCCAAGAGTTTTAATATCGACTCACGGAAAAGTGGATTTGGGATCAAAAGGCTATCAAGTTGCAGTGCATCTATTTCTATTTTATACTAAACATTGTTTTGATTCTCCTGGGGCTAAATATGTAATTTCGACAAAATCCGAACTGGCCTCCATTGCAATTTTTTGTACAATTTCTAGGATGTGATATTGTTCCCCATACCCATAAGGATCGATATGTATTTGTTTAAATACTTATAAGTTGTTTAATTATCTATTGAAGGTTAGATAATATTTAGCTATTGAAGTTGTTTAGTGACAATTGAAGTAATTTGGTCATTGTTGTATGCAGGTTTTAAAGCACTTTAAGCCTGTGAGTCCATGGCTAAGACCTATACAAGACAAGTGAATTCTGCCAAAAAGCTCCTCTTCTAATTTCTCAGGCATAAAATCAGAGTGTCCATGGCTGAGACCTATACAAGACAAGGGAATTCTCCAACCAAAACCAATTGATTTTTCGCCTGAGAAATTAAAAGAGGATCTTTCTAAAGAATGTTGCTTGGTATAACATATTTTTCTTGGCAAAAGCTGAATGGTAAGGCATTGACAAGAAGGGTAAGGCATTGATGAGAGTTTGTAGAGTTTAGAGTGATAAAATCTAGTTTTATTTTTATTAGATTTATAAGGCATTGACAAGAAGGGTTTTGGATCTGAAAGCTACATTGTGAAAAAAACAAGCCGTTCTAATAGATTTCTATGATTTGAGAGTTTAATTTTTATAGGATTTGCATTGGAAGGTTGAGAAAATGAGACTGGTCAACAAAAAATTCATTGATGATTACTTGTTCCTAGACATGAAGCCTATCTTGATTACATTCCATTTGAGTCTAGTGACATTGCCATAGTTTGGAAGC
>ML777104.1:2172889-2203395 GCA_009831015.1 Picea engelmannii | reverse complement strand
GGGCTCTTTAGGGCACAATTAGGTCTTTGACCAGCCTCCCCACGCAGATTGAGCTCGGATTTGATGTCAAATCGACTTGGGAGCCGATCCATTAGTGGTTGGGAGGCTGACCAGTTTCATAAATGCGTCGTTTGGCAGGCGCGTGGGTTTTTCACCCCACAGCCGTGCATATGTGCTCCAAGTACGAAGATGTTGCACGCGCGCGCGCCCAGTGGGTGCATAGCGCTTTGTAATTTTTTGGCCATTTTGCATAGTTTTGACCCTTTTGCTGTGCTGTGGAATTAATCCTTGTGCCATGAACGACTGTTTTTCTGTGTTGACGATGCGGAGTTCTTGTCGCCCTGTGCAGATGAAATTTCAGTGATAACAATTGGCCCATACTATGCATTGAAGACATGAAGAGGCAGATGCAAGAAATTATGCAAGTGCAACAAATAGAATTAAGAACAAGGGAGGACATTGTTAGATGGGGAGCACAGGGTGATGGAAAATTTTGAGTGAAAGATGCTTACCTAGAAGTGGTGGGCATAGGGGGGGGAGCAGTGCAAACCAATGTGGGTTAAGGTCTAGCAACCAACCACTTGTCCAAGGATATCTATGTTCATGTGGCTTGTCACTTACCGAAAAATATTGACATGGGACCCTCTGATCTAGAGGGACTTCAAAATTCCTTCAATGTGCATGATATGCAAGGCAGAAGAGGAATCCCTTGACCATTTGTTAGGTTCATCTTTGGGAAAAGGGGCAGAGTTATTCAAATAGTGGAACAAGGTTAGAAATGAGATACCAAGGACCATAGAGGAATGAGGAGAAGATATCTTCACGAACCCAATCCTTAACAAGGTCTGGAAAACCTTCCCAATCTTCCTTCTGTGGAATGTTTGGAAAGAACGACACAACATCATTTTCAAAAAAAAAACAATGAACAGGCTTGGCATATCATCAACACCAATGTATAGGAATCCATAGCTGCCTCAACCCGATCCACGCAAGACGCAGAACTAAAGGAGCATGAAGCCATCATCTTCAAAAATTGGAATATTGAGTCATGCTTGAAGTAAGCAATCTTCGTCTAGAAACCCATGCACCCGAGATCCAGGGAACACTAGCAACATCCCTAGGTGGGCTTCCTAAAGTTAAACTTCGATGATGCCCTTAAAGGAAATCCATTCATAGTGGGAGCAGGGGGAGCTTTTAGAAACCATGTTGGAGAGGTGCAGGCCCTATTCACCTCAAACCTAGGAAATTCCTTAAATAATGTTGTGGAATTGACCATCCTCCTTAGCGGGTTAGTGATCACATAGAAAAAATTCTATGGGGCCATTGTTGTGGAAGGAGACTCCCAGGTGTTAATCTAATCTCTGAGAAAAAATTTAAACGGTACTCCTCTAAACAAACTATCAAAGAATTGGCGACTGGCATATGGCCTCTTGGATACTACAAGGCTTTCCAGGATAATCTTGGTCATCATACCCGAACATGTCCGATGTAAATCCAATGCCTTTGTGGACTGCATGGCTAATGCGGAGGTCTCCCAACCTAGTCATCATTGTGTTTGGATGGAAGGGGACCCACTGCCATGGGGGCTCCAAGAACAAGTGAACCGACTAAAATAGATGGACATGGTTGGCCCGGATGGGGTGACGCATGAAGTGATGGAGGCAACACACGTGGTCAAAACGACATCTAAAGAGATGGAAGTGAACAAGAGCTTAAACACAAACATGCAAAGGAAGGTGGTAGGTACATTGTCTATCCTTGACATAAGTTGGGTTTTATTGAAGTAGGGCGGGGGAGGGAGAACAAAGATCTGATCATAATTGACATGCATGGGAACCACAAGGGTAATCCAATAGTTTGTACTCAGCATTTAGTCTAGTTGATGTTGAAGTCTCGCGAAGGGAATTGGAACAATTGTGGCAGTGATGGCTTTGAGCTGACGTTTTGTATTGTTCATGTTTTCATGATGATGCACTCATTTAGTAGGAGGAATGACGAACTATTTTATAAGAGGGACCTGGAGGATGCTCAAAATGTTTGGGCCAAAACATTGAAACTTTTCTGGTTCTGCTAGTCGAAAGTGAGGGGAGCTCTCAGTTGGGAAAACCTCCACCGCTCCTTGTAAGTTAGTGGAGGTGAACGTACTCAGGATGTGAATTTAAGGAAATGGCCCATCTATGGGGCAGGAAGGGAAATGGTCGTCAACGAAAAAAACATGATAAAGAGGCCTCGACCTCGAAGGGCCCAACATAATTCACTCAGGCATCTAGGGATGCTTGGTCAACCGAGACCAGGTTTGTTGAGTTATACTCGGAAGAGGAAATTGAGGTTGAAGAGGTAGAGGAGAAATTTTGTCTACTATAACATCCCCCAACCTACAACTCCACTGTCGGGGCAATGCTACCTGCGGAATACCTTATCTTGTACATTTAGCTCTGATCTGTGATAGCTCTAGCCTTAAACTACTGGGCTATGCCACACAAAGATACTTGCAGAAAAACATACACATCCATATAAACATAGAATGACTATTCTACATATATATAACATATTATTGCAGAAATAATAGTAAGCCTACACATGCAGCATATACAACATACACAGGAGATACTCATCAATTACAACATATGTACCATTACACAACATGTAAATGAATATAAAAGAGATACTTATCTTTTATTATAATACCACCAATTGCATGCAGACCTTCCATGAACCTCCTAGCCATAGACCACACTGCTCATCATGCTCAGCAGTAGGTCACCCCCGAACTAGGACTAAGCTCCACTGAGCAAGGAATTTCTAGAATAGGCAAGGTCAATAGGGAAGTTGCACAAAACACAGGAAGGATATTTTATCCCAGGAGACACTTACGACCATAACCCACAGACCCTCATTCTCCACACACCTACTCCACCCCAGGAGGGTACACCTTCACTAATACAAGTCCATCGGCTATTACACCTCCCTTACCTTGGGATTTAGAAACAGGCTGGACTAGAAGTCTCAGAGTACTGTAGTTGCTACGGGACTCCCTTCCAGGAGAACTCACTTCCCAGCAAACTCTCTCACTTGGGAGAGTTGATCACAGGCCTGACAACCTACCTCTTCAACCAATCCTTGACTCAGCTACAACCAGGTATGGGTGACAGCAACAACAACAGGGGAAATGGGTATGGACACCCAGAATGGTAAAATTCATACACTAGACATAGCAAGGCTCAGTAAGAAACAATCGATGACAGCAAGCCACACTCAGTCAAGGAACTGTGTGGCCGCAACAACAACATTTATGACACCACACGGCTCAGACAATTATAGGATGCTCAGACTTCACAGGAGACGCGGATCAGTCCCTTGGTTTTCACTGGTTTCAGGGTGACTAACCTCATGAGAGTGAAGACGCAATGTTGAAGGATCTCAAAACTCGTCCAGACACAAGGATGGGAGTCACACTAAACGGGAAGCAAACCCCCAACATGATTTGACTCATCAATGACTGGTTCCAGAGATCCGTGATGGATGCCCCCGATTCATGGTTAGAGAGTGGATCAAGAATGGCAAGTGAACCCCCTAACAATCTAGCTTTCCCAGCTATAACTGCATGCACCCAGGTTGACACTTGTCTTCCTGCAGTCGCATGCATTCCACTTTACACTCGTTCCCTTTCTAGGAACTTAGGACAACATCGTTCATGTCCACCTTAGCCTTTAGGAAATAATAAAAAAAATATATTATTCCCTTAGAGGTAAGCCCTCTAGCTTAGCCTCTAGGCCTAGACACTTAGCCCCCTCCCTTACCCTATCTAGTGGAAGATTATTCCCCCATCACTCTTTCTTCATGGTCGATCTTCATGCAATGATGTTTAATCTTTATTAATGATCTGCATAATTACATATACAAAAACAGGGTTCTGGCCTTTAACACTTAGGCTCTCCGGCCTAATAAACACATAAGCCCACCAGATTATCAACACTCAACTCACCAACCTACAAAACATGTTTACAATTCATAAATACAACTGGGGCTCATCCTTTGGGATATTACAATCCCCTCCCCTTATTTTTGCATTGTCCTCAGTGAAACTCTTTACACAACATCAACAAGATTTCCAAAATCTTCAAAAAGATGTGGGTATTATGCCCGCATTGCATCTTCATGCTTCCATGTTTCCTCCTCAGGACCGTACCCGGTCCACTGGACCTTTACAAGCCCTATGGCTCGATTCCGGAGTTGTTTTCTCTTTCGGGTCCAATATGCACACAGGATGCACCTGTAACTCACCTTCTTGCTCCACCTGAATCACATTCCAATCGATTACATGATTAGCATCAGGTATATATTTTTTAAGCAATGAAATATGAAACACATTATGTATAGTAATGGATGTAGGTAATGCAAGCATATATGCAATGTATATATATGTATATATAGGAAATTCTAATAACATTATAACCTGTATACAAGATACACAACATACAATAAATACAGAATTGATACTTATCTTTTGATTGAGAAGACCTTCCACGTCAACATGGTCTATACCAAGGTACCAAACCTCAACAACACTCCAACCAACGGTCTCTCATTCCCCCACATGCATGTCCCACCCCAGGAGAGCACACCTTCACTGTCACATAGTCCATCGACTGCTACACCTCCCTTTCCCTGGGCTTCAGCAACATGCCAGCTCAGGAAGTCTCAGAGCACCGTGGCTCCCAGAGTTCCAACTACCCTCAGAGATTTCCAATCAGCATCTTCCCCGAGCTACTCTTTGTAGTCAACATTCTAACTTTAATCAACATCATCTCATTTGCATCACCCACATGCAGTTATCATGAGAAACATAAAATAATTCATTTAGGAACTCCAATTAGTTCAAAGGGAATTCAATTTTTTCCCCAAAACATGAAATTCTATTTCATAATTCATCTTGGTTGTTGCCACATTATGAATGCAGCCATCCTTCTGGTTTTCCACAGGCACCAAACTACATAACATTTTTCCTATAATGTTTCATCTTGCATACAACCAACAAATTGTCAGTATTTATTGTACATCATAATTCAATTGCAATATGTACAAAATATTATGCAGTGATCTTAGAATTTCCTGCACCTAGCAATTCAATCACAATTACCCAACAATTTAATAAACTAGAACGACTCGTCATTCTATGCATACGCATGTTCACAGTAATATCTGTAAGTTCATTACTTCTTTTTTCTGAACAAGAAAAATTCTTGTAGTCAATGCTCATGCAATTACTTGACTTGCAACTTTCATGTTGCAATGTCTAACACCTCCCTGAAATGTCCTCAACTTCATGAGTTAACAACATTTCAGTTGTTAGTAACAATTATTTCCATGCAATAATATATATGCATGTACTTACAAAACTCATTCAACCATTACATTTAGTACACAATTATATCTCTTACTATGCATGAGTGCAATTCTCAGTGCATACTTATTCAGCGCACCTTGCATTGAATTACATAATGCTCTTCATCTCAGTCATGTATCTCACCATCCATAAGTTGGAATTCGGGCCAATGTGTTGACACATTCTCCACACAATTCCTATTGTCTTCCCAATTAATTGGATGCCTTCCTTTTCAACCTAAACACTACACCAAGAATATAATTTTATGGTGTTCATTAGTGTTAGCAAAAAGGTTGCAGCCCAAGTTTTATTTAAAGGTGGGAAGCTTTTAGTACCTATGTGGCTCATAACCTTTCCATATCTGTACCTTTCCTATCCAACCATGTCCTAGTCTCATATATGACTAGCTTACTAGCATTCATTCTTATAACAAGTTCTTATCTTTTAATTCTTTGGTTATTACCCCATAACCAAATTAACATGACATTCTACTATGTCATTGTGCACATTCAGAAGCTAAAAAGATTTGAATTAATACAGGCCTCCATCATTTACCACATCCAGTGGTATGCACTCAATAATATAATCATGTGATTTTATAAAATAACTCTGCCTGAGGAAATTCTTACCTAAATTTCCTTTTAGCAATTATGCAAAAAGAGTACTAAAAACTCATACCTGCATGACTGCCATTAATAAATTTTATACTACCTGAATGTCTGATGGAGGTAGAAGATTTCATGCTTCTTTTATCAAATTTATAACCAACACTTCATCTCTTTGTTGCTTCACTCCTTAATCAACAACCTCACCAACAACACTTGCAAACATGCAAGCATTCTTTCCTCTGGTTGAACCAACAAGCCGTAACATACTTGCTGCAAAATTGCAACAACTTCTTTCTCCTTATAAAACTTTTCCTTGTTGATCCCATAAGTCTACAATTCTTCCTGTATTCCTGAATCTTCTTGTGCTCCCATTGTGATCAATGTGCATGATTATTCCTGCCCTTATCACTTTCGACGCAGTTCCCCCACCTCAGCAGGGTATGTTGACCTCTCAGTCAAAGGATATTTCAATCTTCTGAGTCGAATTGACTCTTCGGGCTCGTGATTGAACCCAAAACAATTATACACATGCCCCCTTTTCTCCTTTAGGCGCAGGTCCTATGATATCCACACCCTCTGTCTACATGCTTTTGAAATGTCGAGTTTCAGGCGCTAGATCCTTTTTCATTAGCCCCTTCCATCATATGGCCCTAGGCTATGACCTCGTGGAAAACTATGATTGCGGGCGTGGGAAAGAGTGGTTTTAGGCCAACCCTCTTTTTTCCCCACAATTCACCTCCAGCTACCACGTATCACTTTGTTAAAACCATGGTATAAATTGTGGCCTGCTCTCATATTTTTAACATCCGAGCAAGTTCCAGCCCCGCAATCCAACTCGACCGTTGATCTCCAATTCCTTGGCGATACCTCTCAATCAATGACTATTGTCTATTCTTTACCTGCCTCTGGCCAACTTTCCAATCAGCAACCTTTTTTTTTCCTTCCACGCACGATCTCAGATCTCCGCGATTTGTCGACACGTAGCTCCCTTCCAAATCAACGACTACGATTGATTTTTATCTTCCGGCCTTCGGGAGTTTCAACTCTCAACTCTCACTTCCTCCTCAGTAGCCATCTTCCAGAGTGGAATATCTGCTGACACCTGTCACTTCAGATGTGTGACTATGATTTTCTCCGTGAGTCTGGCCTTAGGGAGTTTTAGTTCTCAAACTCTCGTTTCTTCCAGAGAGATTTCTCTGAAATGCCAGATCGTCTGCCACGCGTCCTCCTCAATCAATAGTTCTACTCCTGCTTTGGGATTTTGGCCTCCTCAACCAGATCGATGGTCCTTTAGCTCCCTCCTCGATCAACGATAAATATCTTCTCTAGATCTTCGGCCTTTTTCCCCCTTCGCTTTTCCAGAATCTAGATATGGCAATGTGTGTCCTCCTTCACATCGACGACTCTCGTTGTTTCAGGAATTCATGAGTCCACTCTCATGTGCACCTTAAAATATTTAAGTCTCATGCACTTTCCTTAGGATCCAACGGTTGTTGGTCCTCGCACTCAGATCTGATCTCCTTCTGCGCGTGTTCCTTCTGTCTGGATGTAAAATTCGATGGCCAGATCTCTTCCTCTGCAGCTGATCTAACAACAGTTGTCGCTCCTCCTCCTGAGCTTTCTCTTTCTCCCGAAATGGGAAAATTTTTAAGTGTCAAGGCTTCGACCTTTGATCCTTCTACGAGTCCTTGACTTTGGGTCTCGTCTGCGTTTCTGAAAACACTATTCTTCCTGAGCTTCTGGACTTGGGATAAGTCTGACTCTTGTGCACCCTTTACACTATCTCCTCTGAGCTTCTCAAACTTTCTCAGTCTCCCAATGGATTCTACCCTTCTGTGTCTTCCAAAAGACTTTCTGGTTCCCTCCTGGCACATTCTGCGCTCGTCCTCCTAGGCTTTCGAACTTGAAAAATTTTTGTCTCTACGTGCATTCCTTGCACTTTGACTAGCCTCCAGCTAGTTGTCTTTCAACACTTCATCAACCAAGTGTTGGCCTGATGCACTCTTTGCACAGGTCTTCCTTCAGAGTGTTCATCAAATCTGTGAGTGTCTCCTAAGTGCTCTATGAAAATTCGATTTATTTCTAACACTTGTTGAACTCTGCAAACACAATGTGCAGTCAACCAGAATTTGTTAGGCCATCATTCATAAACCAATCTGATTTAAGAAAACGTTTAGATTTCATTTTCTTTCCGAGCTCTTCTCTTCTCTGTAATAATTTTCGGGCACTAGCCCCTTTCTCTCAATCCCCAATCCATGTGATCACAGGCCATGACCAAACGCTATATCACTAGGTGCTTACTTGAGCCTTCGGCTTCGGAAGATTTCAAAGCACCACACAACAATCTCTCAGAGTTCCAAATTACCGAACTCATGAATTAGGGTTGATCAATCGTCCACGTCTAATCAACATCCGATGGCTGAAACTTACTATGGAACCTCAGGCATATGAGTTCTAGAACTTCGGGTCTTTGGGACTTCGAAGATTCAGAGGATCTCGCATCCGCACCTCTGAATTGCTAATCTCCGAACATTCCCAATCACCTTTGGTGATGTCATTATGTCACATCACTTAACGTTTTCCAATTATGGGAGCATACAACAATGGTTTGGAGAAACCTGCCTTTCATCCCGCAATTCTTCTAACACTGACACGTAACCCCTCGATGAAGCCATGGTTTGGATTGTGGGACCACCTTGGATAACTAACTTCCGTGCAACTTGGATCCCCGTAATGCCTTCTAGTCGTTGATCTTGATGTATCGTGATCAACACCATTGTGGGTCCTCTAACCTTTAAATACGTTACCTAACCTCGACCCCACTAACCCTTCTCATACGAAGTGCCACATGGAGGAATACTAGCGGCTGATACGTGGTCATTCATATGGGTGACACACGTCACATTCCAAATGCCATTTCAATCTTCCATGGGTTCAAAACCCACCGACATGTGGCACACATCCCATGTTTCTACGTCCATCCAAGTGGCATCATCATGACCCACTACATCGGCTCTTCGGGACTTCAAAACTTTGGGCTTTAGGAGTTCTCTCTTCAACACACACTAATTTTCCCGAACATTGAAATCCTGAACAAACAAATCTGTTGACACACGTTCCTCTTGACGGACTGTCTGGATTAACTCTGGACTTCGGAGCTTTGGAATCTTTCTCCCTTCACCACTGTGTTTGAACTTTCGACATTGGTTGATCCAACGGTCGATCTCTTCTCCCCAGATATATGGTGTAGATCCATTTCGAGGATTCATACTTTTTCTTATTTTGCATAAACTTCATTGAAGTCGCGAAGTCTGAAGGGATTCCAGGTTAACCCTTCTACACCTTCTCCAGATATGATGGTCGTAAAGGATTTCCCTTCATTCTAAACAGATCCTACGACCCCAACACCACAAGTGTTGTGATCTCTCTCTCTGTGGCCAAATACCATGTCTATCGCGGTTTTATGATACTGCTACTCCTCCTAAGCTTCTTAACACAGCCAAAGTAATCCTCTTGGCGCTCAAGGATGTTTCTGAGGTCCAAAATTGGTTCTTCTTAACACAATTTCCTCTTGAAACCTTGAGTCCAATGACCACTTACCCAACCCATCCAGGATTCGCGTTGAATCCTTGGGTCAGAACTTGAGTTTTGTCCATTTCGACAACAACTCCTTATGAAACTCTTGCTTCAACTTCCACTAACATGGCCCATCCAGGCTCAGTGTTGAAACCATGGGTCAGAACTTGAGTTTTGTCCATTTCAACAACAAATCCTTCTGAAACTCTTGCTTCAACTTCCACTAACATGGACCATCCAGGCTCAGTGTTGGAACCATGGCTCTGATACCATATTGTAACATCCACCGGCCTACAACTCCATCGTCAAGGCAGTGCTACCTGCAAAATACCTTATCTTGTACATTTAGTTATGATCTATGACAACTACAGCCTTAAACTACTAGGTTATGCCACATAGAGATACTTGCGGAAAAACATACACATCCATATAAACATAGAATGACTATTCTACATATATATAACATATTATTGCGAAAATAATAGTAAGCCAACACATGCAGCATATACAACATACACAGGCAATACTCATCCATTACAACATATGTACCATTACATAGCATGCAAATGAATATAAAAGTAGTACTTATCTTTTATTAGAAGACCACCAACTGCATGCAGACCTTCCATGAACCTCCCAGCCATAGACCACACTTCTCATCACGCTCAGCAGTAGGTCACCCCCGAGCTGGGACTAAGCTCCACCGGGAAAGGGATTACTAGACTAGGCAAGGCCAATATGGAAGTTGCACAAAACACAGGAAGGATCTTTTATCTCAGGAGCCACTTAAGCCCACAACCCATAGACCCTCATTCCCCACACGCTTTCTCCACCCCAGGAGGGTACACCTTCACTAATACAAGTCCATCATCTATTACACCTCCCTTACCTTGGGCTTCAACAACAGGTTGGACCAGAAGTCTCAAAGTATTGTAGTTGCTACGGGAATTCCTTCCAGGAGAACTCACTTCCCAACAATCTCTCTCTCCTGGGAGAGTTGCTCACAGGCCTGACAACCTGCCTCTTCAACCAACCCTTGACTCAGCTACAACCAGGTATGGGTGACAACAACAGCAACAGGGAAAATGGGTATGGACACCCAAAATGGTAACATTCATACACTAGACATAGCAAGGCTCAGTAAGAAACAGCCGACGGAAACAAGCCACACTCAATCAAGGAACTACGTGGCCAGAAAAGCCAACAGTTATGACACCACACGGCTCAGACAATTACAGGGTGCTCGGACTTCACAGGAGATACAAATCAGTCCCTTAGTTTTCACTGGTTTCAGGGTGACTAACCTCGCGAAAGTGAAAACGAAAAGGTGAAGGATCTCAAAACTCATCCAGACACAAGGATGGGAGTCACACTAAACAGGAAGTGAACCCCCAACACGATTTGACTCACCGGTGATTGGCTCCAGAGATCAGTGATGGATGCCCCCGGTTTACAGTTAGACAGTGGATCGAGAATGGCAAGCGAACCCCCTAACAGGCTATCTTTCTTATCTATAACTGCATGCGCCTAGGTCGACATGTGTCTTCCTATAGCCACATGCATTCCACTTCGCACTCATTCCCTTTCCAAGAACTTAGGACAACATCGTTCATGTCCACCTTAGCCTTTAGGAAATAATAATAATAAAATATTATTCCCTTAGAGGTAAGCCCTCTAGCTTAGCGTCTAGGCCTAGACACTTATCCCCCTCCCTTACCCTATCTAGTGGAAGCTTAGTCCCCCATCACTCTTTCTTCGTGGTCAGTTTGCACGCAGTGATGTTTTATCTTTATTAATGATCTGGATAATTACATATACAAAAACAAGATCCTAGCCTTTAACACTTAGGCTCTCCGACCTAATAAACACATAAGCCCACCAACTTATCAACACTCGGCTCACCAGCCTACAAAACATGCTTACAATTCATAAATGCAATTGGGGCTCGTCCTTGGGGATATTACAATGTCTACAGAGATGAGACATACCACACAGTGAGATCATAGATGAGGCCAAAGATTGGGTGGAATATTCGGTCCACACTAGAATGAGATACATCAAATACTTCAGGTTGATGTAAATTTATTAGATGGTCAAGGCTATCGTAGGTCGAGCCCTACATAGAATGAGGAGTTATCAAGTAGAAATGCTTCATGCCATACACATCCTTGAAGGAAAGTTTGAATTGTTATGTCATTCCCAGCATGGCATCAACTTCAGAGTTACCCAGAAGGCCCAAGAGTGGTGAAGGAAGGAGAACGGCCATGTGTCGCAGAACCCTCTGAGGTTAATTAATTTCCCCATCGGCGTGGACATGGCTCAGTATGAGGGAGTTTTTCAAGCCAATGAAGGATTTCCAACACCAAGAAAGGCCCCTCCAGCGAATACCGAACCAGTTTCACTAGCCTTTGTTCTTTTTTCTGACTTAGATTGTATGATAAGTCTTTTTTGTCTTTAATCAGGCAAATAGCCTGGATCATAGGAATCAAACTCTTATACCTAGAATAGATATGTTTTACGACCATAGGCCCCAAGATCTAGAACTTCGATCATTTCTCTATTCTGTAAGAAATTCCTAAAGATGATGATTTGATATCTCTGTCACTATGTCAAGGAATTAGGTTTTTTGTAAACGATAGACCCCCCTATACATTTTGTACCAAATTTGTGCATATAATAGAATTTTCGGCTCTTTTAAGCTTAAATAAAACATAGAAATTTATTAAAATAATCAATTTCAAATTAGGAATATGTTTTAGAGTAATTCGTTATCAAAAAATCATCCATTTTGTCCATTTTTAGAAAAGAACCTAAGAGGACAACTTTGCAAGCTTACTACTATATTAGCAAAACTATTAGAAACTCATTAGGAAAAAAAATTAACAAAAAATAGAGATTTGCTTTACTCTTTATATTATCTTCAGTTTAAAATGTAAATTAGAATAAGTTATCTCAATATGGAGTAAGTGTATTATCTTCGGTTTAAAATGTAAATTATAATAAGTTAGCTCAATATGGAGTAAGTGAACAATGTTCCCTTCTACATATTTCTACATAGTTGCCTAGAAACTCATCATAATATGCTCCCATAGTACCCCTTTCTCCCCCTTTCTCCCTTTGTAGCTGGGGCTTTCAAGCATCTTCTTTGGCATTAGGATTAAGGTTAGAATATTGGATTCTCATTGTTTGAGTTTTGGAAAGCCTTGTATTTCTAGTTGCACATGTATGACTATTGTGGAGTTAACATGCCTTCCACATGGTGATGAAGTGGACTAAACAATGATCAAACAAAGTGCTACTTTGTATAATTTCTCACTAACAAATTTCAAAACATCTACCATTACAAGATAAAAAGAGTCAAGTTATGATGAAGATTTACAAAAAGACCCAATATTATATTACAAGACTTCCCTTCAATATAAAGACATTGGTGTACATAGGTGCTTTCTTGACTTTCTTTTGTGGGAAGAACAACTTCCCACCATTTCAAACCTAAAAAAAAACATTCCTTTATTCCTTTCTAATGTGCAAACTAAACCCAATTAACTATTAAAATAAATTATTCATATTGATACAACTTTTTAAATGAGTTGATGTGTAAAATTATTTACTAATCAACCTTTCACCACTTCTTTATGAAGAGGGTTTTTTAATATTTAATCATGTCGAAGGCATATTTAGGGACAAGTATTGTCCAAAACCTGTCAACAGGGAAAAACCTGTCAACCAAACCACTCAAAAAGACGTCGTTTTTTGTGTTGACTTGCCAAGTTGCCGCCAATCGACTTCGTTGAACAATTTTCGGCTAGGTCTCAGAGCTCTTTTCCCGACATCATGTTGCTCAGGCATTTCCAGTTGGATATGCCTTGTCTCCTCCTGCCCGATGGATAGATTGTCATAGTTGATCTTGATCTACCTTGGAGGCCTCTCGAGATACACCTATGATTCTTCCCTCCCTCCCATTTATGATCAGAATCCAAATTAGAAACGTCGGAGGAGGTTTGTGAGTAAAGGCTTTCATAATAACGCTAGGTCTTCAGGCGACTAACGGCCCTGAAAACGTAAGGAATCAATCCCTCCATTTTTCTCTCCTCTTATCAGATTTTTGAAACAAATAATAGTACAAAGAGTAAAGTTGAGGTAGGTAGAGACAATGGACTACTAAATGTTCCCCTTCCACGTATTGATTTCCTACTCTGCACGACACAGACTCTTGGGGTGTTGGAGAGAAATGATATATGTCGGTCAGCGCTAAATGCCTATTTCCTCATGAATCTTGATTTGACTCTTTCAGGATTTGGATTTGAATGTATTGTTTGAACCATTTCGCTTGCTCATTGCATCTATTGATGCCAATCTAGGCATACTTCTCAGAACACAAACCAAAGAAAACAAAAACAAAATGCAATTTGGGTGTTGAGGGGCTCAGATCTATTTCCTGAAAAACGGAGTCTTGAAGGTTTTTTATTGCAACAAACGCCTATTCATGATACTTGAGCGTATGAGAGAAGTAGAATTGAAGGTTTGGACGAAATGGAAACTACCCAGATGGCCCAGAAGGCTGGAAAACCACAGGCACCTAAAATCCAACACCAAATCTGGAGGGCGGACACAGTCAAACCGGGACCCAAAAGACCGCCAAACTAGCCAAGAAATATAGGGGAACAACTGGTTTAAAACTCTCCATTGGGTTTGGAATTTTATGCTGAAAATCTCCACCTTGGTGACATGGGGATTTAGCTGGGAAACACAATGTTGCAATATAGGCAAAACTGGGCCTTTTTCTTTGTCCCCACACCCAACTACCACACCGACAAAGACTTATTAAATTTTTGGTTTTGTCTGTGGGGGTTTTGAGAAACCACCATTACTGTCCACCCATGTCATCATTGAAAACCCCCTTCCAATTTTGGACATATAGCCTCTTGCCAAATCGTCTTTCTTATTGACTTCATTACCCAGGATGTTTGAGATATCAACTATGAGTCGTATATGAATGTCGAAGTAATGAAGTGTGTCAGGACACGTTTTCAACTATGAATGTCAGTTTTTGGACACGTATATTATGTCCTTATCACTCCAGTTGTCAACCAAGCATGGTTTTTAGAAACCATCCCTTCGAAATTGACCCTCTGTCATCGTTTGAATCTCATGTTGTCGGAGCTCACCACCTTTTGCTGCACCTCCTTATGTTAAGTTGCACCACCCCAAACAGTACAATATTTCTTATCAAAGTCGTCATTCTCAAAAGCATAGAGAATTCATGGGTATGAATGTATTCTATCTCATCTCATCTCCTTCTCATTTCTAGAATTTTTACTTCTCAGATCAAAACCTAGCCAGGCATGGCTTATATCATGATCATCTATTTGCATGCCACAATGTTTGCAGTTTGGGCTGGAGGATCGGATGTAAGCAATCATGCGCCGACATTAAATCTGCCAGAGGTATATTGTTTTAGGAATCGATATTTTTCCTTTAACGACTGTAATGTAATGATAAAAGTAGATCAGTCAGTACTAATTAATCGGCATGCCCATCGATTTCGTTTATGTGATCAGGCAGCGGCGTTCACAAAGGGGATGGATTGCATGGTGCAAATAGTGGAGTCCGGTTGGTTGCGCTTCGGTTCCCAAGAGATCAACAAAGGCGTTCCCTTAGCGCAGTTATCTTTAGGCGACATTGTCAACCTCCGGAGAATATACATGTTGAGCTCGAAGATACAGGAGGCGATGTCTTACTGCTACCTGGCCATTCTCAAGTCATACTTCTCTCGGCTTAAAGGCATATTATCCTACTCGTTCTATGATTCTTTAGACGGGGCGCAGATAGTTGGGTTGGGAGTGTGGGATAGCGTTGAATTGGCCTCTGTTCTCGAAAATCATCCCAAAACCAACCCGACATTTCCATTTTGGAAAGGACTGGGAGCCAAGAAGCTCAGATACCATGTTTTCCAAGTCATCTACATCACCTACCAGAGTCCTTTCCTCGAGAATTCCAGGCTAGGTTTTCAAATATAATGACGATTTAACTTCAATTTGTTTTTGTCGCCATCAAGTTGTGGCATAAGAGTCATAAATATAACCATACAGGAAGATGTGTGTTCAACTCAACTAGCCAGTTGTTCCACTTTGAAATTCGTCTTCACCACCTTTAAACCCAACGCTCCCCTTAATACCAAACCTCTACGTCAAGTGGCCTTTAAACCCAATGCTCCCCTTAATACCAAACCTCCACTTCAAGTGGACCTAGAACCCTGGGTATGAAATTCGTTTGTTTTCTGTTCACCATTTGAAACCCTCGACCATACGGTTAGACAATCATCTCAATGGAAAAATCAACGATTTTGGGCTTGTCCAACTCGTTCTCGGCTACAATACCTTACTTTCGAGTCAGATGTCTACAGATTAACCTTCTAAACGCAACAGATTCCACAGTCATTTTCACCCCACCGGGCCTCTAAACGATGAACAACAACAACAAAAAATGCCCCCCCGAGGGTCCATCTCCATTAGGGTTGGAACCCATGGAAGAGCAAGATTAGGAAGACGATCTCGAAGAAAGAGAGATCGGGTATCGGACCCTAACCAAGTTCATGTGCCTAAGAATAAGGATTGGGAATCCATGACGCTTCAGGTGAAGGCGATGGAGATTTACATGGGGAGAAAGGTATTTTGTTTCGGCTCAATAAGTTTTTGCATGCTTCCATATTAATTTTGATTGGGGTTTGAGTTATGTTTAGGTTCATGGGTTCTTTACTGGGTCTTTATCAACTCACCCACCAAATCTTTCGGTGGACTCCGACCCTTCATTCTTTATCTCGTAATGTAATGTAATCCCTATACATCTTGCAATGTGTACTTATTTATAGAAGTTTTATCATGATTTTATTGGAACTGTACTTTGATTACCTATGTAAAATTGCATTTTTTTTGTCCTTTTCCCAAAATCTTGTAATCAGAGAAAATAAGTTTATCACAAAAATTGCCAACATAATCTTTATCGCAAATTATTTCTTTCATGATTCTGAAGTTTCTATCATATTGAAACTAAAAAATATTTAGTGTATTTTGGAGTACTTCAGTGGATTGGAACCATAACTTATTGTGCAATTCTTATAGAAATTAAATTTTAAATAAGAATCGTGTAGAACAGATACAATATAAAGATTTTGTACCTGAATATGATCTTGTAAAAATTTAATGTATCACATGGCTTCAAGAAGAACAGATGCGGTATAGGTCTACAAAATCAAGATTAAAGTGATGAAAGATAACATTTTGAAGATGAATGGACTCATAGCTATGCTTAGCATATTTTTTTCCCTGAATGAGTTGCTCAAAATGAAAGATTCAAATGTTTTCAAAGATTTAGGATTTTATCATTCCAAATGGTGAGACAAGTTGTTGCAGCGCCTTAATGCGTTCACCTAGATTCTCTTTGCACACCTGCTCCTTTAAACACATGCGTGACCTTAAGTCTCTTCACCTGGTAAAATTTGAAAGGAATGTTGAAGCAATAGCCACATAGAAAATGGCTTCCAAATGGAAAAATGATGGGTGCTGGGTCAAAATTTGTGTTCAAATGTTGACTTCCAATTAATCTCGCAGTCCTAAACCGCCATACTTTTTATTCAAAGAAACTGAATCCAAATGGACTCCAACCTCATTCCTCTTAGGCAACCATCTATGATCAACAACCATGATAGTACTCTAGCAATAAACAACATTCAGTGCAATAAGACGCGGTGGTCTCTACATTTTCCATTATTTTCTCCAATTTTCTTCGCCATCTCTATCTACCACCTAGAGAACCTAAATAATCTCATCACTATGCCATGAAAATGTTCTATCTACCCCTGGATTATTGACACCTATCCTAAAATATCATTCCATGCCCTCTGTATAGGGATCAATCCATCAAGGCAAATGCGTAAGTGCATTAAGTCCATTGCACTTCACACATAGACTAATAATAACCACTTATATCAACAAGTAGAATTGTTCTTATTCCACTTAGCAGGTCAACAATTAATGAATGTGTTGGTTTCGAACTCTAGAATCCTTCAGCCCAACCAAATACGGGTAAGAACTTCTTACATAACATACAACAATTGAATGGTTGTTGAATGGTTCCCTTCCACATATTTCTATAAACATAGACAAGCCAGTTATCTCCACACACAAATTTTTATAAAATGGAGCATTTAGGCATTTCCTCAAAATTATTTCATTCTTATTCAAAGAGGCTTAATGCAGAGATATCATGGAAAAAGATATTAAGAATAATGGTTAGTTAGAGTAAGATCTTTACGTTTCTATTTCTCCAAGAAAAATAATAATTTAAATTCATTAGAACTGAAAAAACATTGTTTCAAAGTTATTCTTAAAAAACATAGGAAGCGGTTGTCTTTGAACTTGTTCTTCAAATATTTTGCTACATCTTAGATTACTAACATTCAAGTTTAAAAAACCTGAAATTTTATCAAGTGCATTCTTGCAAAACAAAATGTAACAACTAATTTACTGTGGAGTTCATTGTTTTGAATATTGTTTCTAATTCAAAACAAAAGAAAAATAACCATGACAATGATAATTTTAATTGAAAAAAAATTAAAATTAAATCCTATAAACTAGTATAAGCTAATTTAATTTGAAAAAATGTAAAATAAAACTCTATAACCTACAAATTTTGCAGGAGAATTCAAGTTATAAAGAGGCAAATCCCTCCTAAAATAACGGAACCATTGGTACAAACTCAAAGATAATCCTAAAATGTCATGTAGAATATTAAGCAAAAGTGGGAATATTTGTCTAGAGATTGTAATGTCTTTGATTAAAAATACAAATACCACTTGGAATAGAGATCGTAATATTTGTCTTTGATTAAAAATGCAAATACCAAGTGGAATGGGCATGGACTGCATTACTTATTTTGATTTGAAATTTGAAATGCCACGTGGAATGCTAGGCATCACTCACATGTTTAGATTCAAGATGACATTAGCCACTTCGCACTATATCAAATAATCAAAAATACAAATACCAAGTGGAATGGGCATGGACTATATTACTTATTTTGATTTGAAATTTAAAATGCCACGTGGAATGCTAGGCATCACTCACATGTTTAGATTCAAGACGGCATTAGCCACTTCGCACTATATCAAATACACATTTGGTAAACTGAGTATACACATTTGGTAAATCGAGTAAGCCACTTTGCAATATATCAATGACCGTGTCATTGGAATTTTTCAGCATTATGATAAATTTTTAGAATCACTTTGGGTTTTTATAAAGGAACTAAGTTCCCACCCATATTTAAAAATTAAGTTTCATTAATAAGCATTTTGAGTTTCACAATTCTAAAATATTCTTTAATTTTTAATTATGATAAGTTACAACTAATTGACACAATTATATGAGTATTATATTACTTGTTAATCTTCTTTAATTAAATTTTTAGAATCACCTTGGGTTTTTATAAAGGAACTAAGTTCCCACCCATATTTAAAAATTAAGTCTCCTTAATAAGCATTTTGAGTTTCACAATTATAAAATATTCTTTAATTTTTAATTATGATAAGTTACAAGTAATTGACACGATTATATGAGTATTATATTACTTGTTAATCTTCTTTAAATAAATAAGTAGATAAGCCCTCTTTAAATTTAAAATATGTTAAACAATTATTAATTTTAACTATACAGTTAATTAAATATTCATTTTATTTTATAATGATAAATACAATAAATGAAATCAAGTTTAACTTTAATTTTATTGAATATAATTGTTTTTTTAAATAATGATAAAAAAACTATTGTGATAAAAAATATTAAACAATTATTCATTTTCAAATTAAATATTCATTTTATTTTATAAGTAATGATAAAAAAAATGTAATGATATGAGATAAAGTTTAATCTTAACTTTATTATATATATATATATATATATATATATATATATGATTAAAAAATATTTTTTTTTAAATAATGATAAAAGAATTATAGTGATAAAAAGTACTATACAATTATTAATGTTAACTATAAATTTAATTAAATATTCAAAAGAATTATAGTGATAAAAAATACTAAACAATTATTAATTTTAACTATAAAATTAATTAAATATTCATTTTATTTTTATAGGTAATGATAAAAAAAAAATGTAATGATGAAGAGAAATGATACATACCACAAATTGAGATCAAGTTTAATCTTAACTTTATTAAGTATAATAATTTTTTTAAGTAATGATAAATAACTAAAGATCATTATTTTTTTAAATAATGATAAAAAAATTTCAATTAAAATCAAGTGATATCCAAGTGATAACTTTATAAGTATTTATATTAATTAAATTTGGTCTCTATAGATGTTAAATATCATCGTTATCATATTAATAATTAATATCATAATATACACTTAAGTATATATAACTATTAAAATTATGAAAATAGCTATATTTATTTAAATTAGTCAAATAATTAGTATATTATTATTAAAAATTGTATCCAGCACAAAATATAAGACCAAAACATATTGTTTTTAAATTCTATTACTATGGAAATCTTTATTTTTCTTTTTAAAATACAAGCATAACTTAAAGATGATTCATTTAATTATAGAATTTACCCTAGAATATATATCAAGTTCTTGTCTTTATAAGGACAAATTTTTCACCAATTTAATAGTTATTGTAAGAGGTCATTATCAAAATAGTGAACCAACTTCAAATAAGATCATTTTAATTTCAATATCTTTATGATTTCAATTAACATTAATATGTCAAATCCCACTAGGTTGATTGGTTTAGAAGGGTTTTGTTGGTAGGGCGACCCAAGGTCGAAACCAGTTGTAGTTGGGAGAAGCACCCAGGAAATCTAGCTAGCTATAAGTTGGTGCATCAAAAGTGATTTTGGCACCCCAAAATTTCTTAACAAATTACTTGGACATTCCTATTTCCCACCTTAAGAATATGCTAATTTTTAACTCAAATTTCCATTTAAAATACTCTGACTTCTGGTTGCAGCTTTAACGTAAAAAAGTGCTCTTTTAGTTTAAATGTTGTTGAAGACCTGCCACTATCCAGAATCCAGTTCAGTACCTTTACAAATGGGGCTGTGATTTTACATGAACTCGTTTATATGACAACACTATATTTCTATTTTAAAAACCTCTACTTTTGTTTGGCCACTTAAACGTAAATGGTCCCTTTTGCGTTTAAAAGAGTATTAGGTTGACGACCAGCCACTGTCAAGATTAAAGTACAGTACTCTTATAAATGGGGTTTTGAGATTTGAAAATGAGCTAATTTATATAGTAATAATGTTGGGTAATGATTTATTTTGATAAAAATAAATTTAAATATTTTTTTATAATCTAGTTTAAATGTTTTAAAAAACCATTTTTTTGTGATTTTTTTTGAAAAAATTTGTTCGAAACTCAATAAGAAATTGTTATGGGGTTTTGAGATTTGAAAATGAGCTAATTTATATAGTAATAATGTTGGGTAATGATTTATTTTGATAAAAATAAATTTAAATATTTTTTTATAATCTAGTTTAAATGTTTTAAAAAACCATTTTTTTTGTGATTTTTTTTGAAAAAATTTGTTCGAAATTCAATAAGAAATTGTTAGCTCTGTAGATTTGAGTGATTACTTTTGTATAATTCTAGTGTATGAGGCATGGATTTTTCCCAAGCATAGAATCTATTTATATATTCAAAAATAAATTTTAAATAACAAAAAATAATGATTTCTTGCAAAAGAATCTATTTATATATTCAAAAATAAATTTTAAATAACAAAAAATAATGATTTCTTGCAAATTATGTTGCAGATTTATGTTACCTAATTCCAACTAAAAAACCATTTCTTATATTTTGATTTCATTTTGTTAATTGATTGAATATAATTCATATTTTGATTGCATTTTGTTAATTAATTGAATATAGTTCAAGTGACTAAAAGAGAAGTTGCAATCCTTTTGAACCGTTCAGCAATGAACGGTATCGACATTCTCAAATTCTATGTTGCCATTAACAAACAAATACATCCAAATCCACTCCAAGTGTTCACGCTGTATTATTTGATTCAAACTATTTAAAGTCATTTTCTTCTAACTCCACTACAAAATCAGATGATATCAGAATCAGCAATAGAGAAAGGAAAACAGGGAAGATCAAAACAAGTAATCAGATGAAATCAGAATCAGCATTAGAGAGGAAAAGAGGGAAGATCAAAAAAATTAAAAATACCAGACGGTGCAAATGAGACCAGCATAGCCATTTTAGCGCATATTTGACAAAAATCCAATGCTATACTAGACTCACTCTCAGCTTTCAGTTGAAGCAGTAGGCCTGCCTAATTGTTCGCCACTTGCCTGTTAGTTGAGGGAAAGTTCTATAATTATAATTAGAAAATGAAGCAAAATATCTCCTTGAATCATACTTCACACCTGTTCACCTGCTAACTCATTTTTGCAAGAGAAGCGTCACACACTAGAAAGACACCTTCATGATGAATAAAGAAGAGGATTGCCCATCAGCGATCATGTGTGTCTGTTTTCCAATATGCCTTATTTATAGTTGATCTCTTATCTATGTGTTAGTTTTCCTCCTCCCACAATAGAGAAGATGCTCTACTGTAAGCATGAAGTGCTAGAACCTTAATATCCATCTTGAAATATTTAAGATTTCAGAACAATGCGTAACAAGGAAAAAATATATCAACATGCCCGAGGACAATTCTGGACCCCAAGTACAGCAAATCACCTGTGCATTATTGCATCTGAATTTAGTAAATAGGCTTCTACAAGGAATTAAAAGAATAATCCAAAGTATCCTGCAGGTGATATTGTGTAAGAATATATGCTTCTGACCATTTCTGCCATGGATAAGTGGCGCATAGGTATTTTGGTGCCTAAAATTGCACTGAGAAATGCAGATAAAAGGCCACCAGAAGTCAAAAGAATGTCGTTCAATGTTAAATTAGATGGAATGCGGCATAAAATAACTAAATGAACATGTAGAGAGCACTTGTTGGACTTAGCAAGCAAACTTTATCAAACAAGATTAGACATAGCCAAATGCAAATCAGATTGAATACCTGTACCCAATAAAATAAATCTTCTATGAAGAAGACAATAAGATTCTGAAGTAGCATCGTAGAAAGGAATTCAACGCAAATCTCCATCATATAAGCAAGGTTTAAGTAAAGAGTTCAAAATTCTCCAAAACACAGTTGATTTGACTGTTAACTACATGGAGCAGATTAACAATATGATGAGTATTAAAGGCAACTCTAACCTTAGTCTAGCATAAAATACCATAGACAAATAGGAGACACATGTTGAAGACGTGCGTTGTATGCATTATTTGGAGACATGGAAGTTTTTGTTTATAATACTTTTCCCAGATACCAACCTCTAGGATAGATTCAATAGTTGAATTACCTTTGGCAATTCATAAAAATAGGAAAATTGAACGTTTTATCACTGCACAACTTGAAAAAAAATGCTTGAACAAAAGAGATGGCAGCATCCCTCACGTCAAAAAGTTGCTTCTCTGATGCAATGAAAACACAAATCCCAAAACATTGTCACTCAATGCCAAAAAGCATTGGATAGGACATAGACGTACAGTTGAAATCTAACTCAACACTGATAAAATCAACTGAAGCATATCATTGTGACCTTGTGACTTTGCATTCCAAATTTCCAATCACAGCAGCTAAGCACAGAAAAAAGTAAACAACAAATAAAAGAGACAGACATATCAAAAAAACCCATTGATATCATCAAGAAAAGACCTGAAGAAATCAAATCACCCAGCAAAGGTGTCAAGAGGAAGCATAAGTGAATGCCAATGACCTTGAATGAAAATGAGCAGATGTTGAATCCATCTTAATTAGCAGTTTTCATTTATATCAATAAGCATTCCCAAAAGAAATTTCCGACAGTGGAGAAGAAAGCTGTGCAATTGTAAGTGCAAGGCCAATGTGAGTATATTCATTGTTCAATCATAGCATAAGAAACACCTTCATCAAATGAATTTCAAAAGACAAATCAGCTCAGGACAAGTAAATCAAAACTGAAGTGACACACTCGAGACCTGAGAGATCTCACCTTGAAAGGAACTATATTAAAATTTATTGACGTCGAAAAGCTTACCCTGAAGACGTTCAAAGAAAAATATGTACAAGATTAAATACTGGATGAGAGAAGTAGAGATTTTGGCTACTTATGCATTTTTATATCTCTTTTGGGCACAAACTTGTTCCATTTCTGGTAAAATTTCATCCAAAGCCTACAAAACTCTGTAAAAATACCAGCAAAGAAGTGAAAGCTGGACCTCAAATTGATAAAGCCACGGATTATTAATCTCCAGCCAATGGAAGTGGCAGTTTTCCTCTAGGTCTAATGCATTCGCATATGTTTCAACAAGGAAAAACCGTAGAAGAAGTCGATCAATGTTAAATTAGATGGAACGCAGCATAAAATGACTAATGAACATGTCAAGAGCAATTGTTGTACTTAGTAAGCAAACTTTATCAAATAAATTTGGACATAGCCAAATGCAAACCAGCGTGAATACATGTGTCCTCAATAAAACAAATCTTCTATGAAGAACACAATAAGAGATTCTGAAGTAGCATCGTCGAAGGGAATTCAATGCAAAGCTCCATCACGTAAACAAGGTTCAAGTAAAGAGCACAAAATTCTCCAAAAAATACAGTTGATTTGACTGTTAACTACATGGAGCAGATGAACCATATGATGAATACCGAAGGCACCTCTAAACCTTAGTCTAGCATAAAATAGCATACACAAATACGACACAAATGAATTTCAAAAGACAAATCAGCTCAGCAAAATGTAAATCAAAACTGAAGTGACACACTCCAGACCCGAGAGATCTCGCCTTGAAGAGAACTATATTAAAATTTAGTCACGTGGAAAAGCTTACCCTGAAGATGCTCAAAGAAAAATATATACAAGATTAAATATTGTATGAGACAAGTAAAGGGTTTGGCTGCTTAGGCATTTTTATATCTCTTTTGGACAGAAACTTATTCCATTTCTGATAAAATTTCATCCAAAGCCTACAAAAATCTGTACAAATACGAGCAAAAAAGTGAAAGCTGGACCTCGAATTGATCAGAGTTAGAGGTTAATGAAGACACTGATTGTTAAAACTCCAGCCAGTGGAAGTGCTTGTTTTCCTCTAGGTCTAATGCATTCACATATGTTTCAACAAGGCAAAACCATTGGACCGCTTTGGGAATATTTCTTTTCTCTTTAGAGATTTCATTAGCAGGGCCCAATTATATTGATGCCTCAATTGAGTATATATCAAAATGACTAGTCTCTAGCAATATATGACATTAGACCTGCTATAAATTGACAGTGAAGTAGATGCTATTAATAAATAATAAACTCTAGATCTTTGACATGCTGCAAATGGTTTTAATTTTTCATACAAGGAATACTGGAACCAGAAATACTAGCATAGGGTTGATCACATTCATAACAAACATAAAAAGAGTACATGCCAATGTAAAAAAATAGTAAGTTCAAATGATACATAAACATGCTGAAAAATAGATAAATCCATAACATATTGCAAACAGCATGCGAATAATGATACTCGACTCAAGATCATAGTTGAGACTCAAAACTTTGATATTGTGTGTCCAAATAATCCCATCCATCTTCCCAGAGATATTGTAATTTGTAACTAGCTAGAGAAACACAAGGCCAGCATAGATTCATAGAAAGTAGATTTAAAATGTGGGATTGACATGTGACAAAATTCAGGAGAATGGACAGGTCAATATATTTCCCATGTCAATGGCCTGCAGCAAAAATATTCATGTGGTATTTGTTTTGCTGCTGCACAGCACAAGGCAGCCAACCAAAATTATCCATTCATCCTTCCATATACCAAAATTGAGGAATTCACACCACCCTTTACATGGATCAGTCAATAAATGCGAGGGGAACTGAGAGGACTGGTTTGTGTAGAAGTTCCCCTCGTTTCCTTCCACAGGCGAGGCGGCGGAACCATCATGAACGGTGGAAGCTGCGCCGTTCTCATATTCAAACTCGCCAACCCCGTTATCTGTCCCATTGCTGCTGCTATAGCATTCAGGGTTCCTCCGCCTATACTGCCCGTGTCGATCATCTCCGAACCCCCGAAAACCCCCTCCACCTCTTCCTGTTTGACTGCCGGAAAATCTTGAGCCCTGAAATTAGCAGTTGTGGTGCTGTTGTTGTAATCGCCGCAATTTCCCAGCAAGAAGTATCCGCCGTGGACGAACGAGGCCACCGGATTTAATGTCCCGCCTTGATCGCTGGAAGCGGGAGAAGGGAACGAAGACGATAGCCCGCCGCTGCTGGAATTCGAGGGCTGGAAGAGCGAAGTACTCGGAATCTGGACGGAAGCAGGTGGCCGATGAGGAGAAGCCGTTCTCGAACATTCCCCGCCAACAGCAGAAGCTTCTGCCATGGAGGCCATAGTCACTGCTGGAGGAAGGGAACGAGAATGTAGACTATTCACATTCACTGCACTGTAATCAATGTAATCGCTTAAAACCCCGGGGTTTAAGCCGCCTGTATAGGGCACTAATTGACCTTGTCCCCCAGTGGCCATATACCCACAGCTCGCGTTCTGCATTTGCATTTGGGTCTGCATTTGAATACAAACAACACACAGAATTGAAGTTCAACTTAATCTATCTTAAATACAAACCCCTGCACCCAGGTCTGGATTTTGATGTCCCACAGGACGTTTTTACACTTTCAAGATGTATATGACAGCTGGTTTTAATGGTAGAATGTAGAAAGTGATGATCAATTCAAAAAAAAAAGACCTTATTTTTCCCATCTATATATTTATATAAACCCTCAAATTTTCTGAAGACGTGTATTAATATGAAACAGATGAAGGCAGCGGACCAGAGAATTGAACGGAAGTCTGCAGCGTTGCAGGCAAGGCATTCAGTACGTTACCTATATATTTTTTTTCTCAATTTCCCTGTTGCATTGGAATGTGGAGAGGCATTAAAATATTGTTTCTCTCATACAACCAAATCTCTGGTTCGCTACTTTCATCCAAAAAATAATTCATAAAAATGCCTTCAGCTGTTTCACCAAAATAATATGCAGTAAATTTATGCAACACTTAAATGGGAAGTGCAGTTAAAGAGTTTCACCGTAAAAAGAAGTGTAGTGAAAAAGCTTAACCATCATCAAATTTTCATGTCGGGTAAGGTGAAAGTGAAATTCCTGGCCTGCAGGATGCACCCTAAACCCTGCTCTGTAATTGTCCAGAACAGGACAGTGTTTGCAATTGGGTTTGCAAATGAATACCAACACACAATTGAATTTCAACAATATTACAATTCAAGCTAAAATATTTTGAATACAAACCCTAAACCTTGGACTTCACAGTACCTGGGTCCTGTAGGTAGTGCCGTCCGATTCAACAACCCAACCAGCCTCTTCCGCCAAAGCTCGAAGAACCTCATTAATGTCCGCCCGAGGAGGGAGATTGTACCCTCCATGTTTTCTGAGACCATGATAGATTTTGGTCGTTATAGCCCGCCTTTTTCGCTCTCTCAGCTTCGTCTTCTCCCTCTCGCTTGCGCTGAGCCTACCCATTTTCTCTTTCAAATTTTGTAGAATCTAGCTCTGTGAGAAATTCCCAAAGAAGTTGCTGATTCCAAGAGCAATAATAGACAAGATTGAAGGAGAGACGTGGGATAAATGCCCGAATTTGATGCAGAACCGAGGGCGTCCGTCCTGCACTGCAATCAAAAATCAAAATTATCATTTGATTCATGGCATACATCACACTAATCCCACCTGACTTAGTTCGTAATTCAGGTGGAAAGGAAGTACGAATCACGAGAAATTCCATATCATAGAAATGGCGGCTATCATTAAATACTTCGGCCGTTATCAATGATTTTCTCAGCGTTGGGAATCGGAATTTGGGCGAAGACAAATGCAAACGACGGTAAGGAAAAAGGCAATGTGATGTGAAGGTGACTGCTGAAATCTTCGTCCAATTTATTTAAACACAATAACGCCCGCGGACCACGGTCCCGGCCGCCGCTCATTATCACATTTATTTTATCTTCTCTGTTTATTGAGAGTGTATCACCATCTCGGCGGCCAATATCCACCCTGCTACGGGCATTGAATACTGTGACGGGTGGTGTATAGGCCGTATCAGCTTTCTAAATATAGAATAATATCTACAGTAAAATAAATTAAATAAATAGGATAAAATAAAGTGTTTTTCAATCATAGTGAGTAGGGATGTGGTCCAACCCTAATCAGTAAGCAGCCCTCATCAGTAAGCAGTAGTTTAAGTTTAAATGTTATTAATTTTTGTAGTTTAAGTTTAAATGTTATTAATTTTTGATGTTTTTTTTAATTTTTTTTATTTGATTTTGTTTGAAATTCGTGATGAATGGTTAGATTTATAGATTTGAGTGATTAAGTTTGTATAATCAAAGTGTTACAGAAATTTTTTATCAGAAATTTTTCTATTTATACATTCATAAATACAATTTAAACAACAAAAAATAAAGATTTTCTCCAAATTTACATCGTCTAATTCAGACCAAAAAAAACCCAAAAATATAACATTTAGCTAACCCTTAGTTTTACATGTTAAGTTTTACATGTTAGTTAAAATTCGATTTCAAATGTTCTTACTGAAAACAACATATTAAGATTTCATTAGCCTCCAGTTGGTGTTCCTGAGTATCGATATCCACCAGGATTGGTTGTTCACGGCCGGAGGATCGGGAAGAAGCTACCCATACCGCGCAGGGATGCGAAGCAATAAGGAAGATCCCGCCCGGAATCCATCAACTAAATGGTCTAGCACAAAGGGAAGGGAAGGTTAGGTTACGTTAGGTTAGGCGCAAGATTTTATTTACTGAACCCGTCCTTCCATCTATTCACATCCCTCCTAGCCTTGCTTATGTATATTCACATCCCTTTTACCCTTGCCCTTTTACCCTTGCTTTTGTGTAGTTCAGGGTCAATTTCTATCTCTTTAAGAATATATATGTAGGGATGGGAATGGGGATGGGGAGTAATATGAGAGAAAATATATTTCAATGAATATGAATATATTTCAAAACTCAATAAGAAGGTTTTGGAAAGTAAATCTACAATTCTGGAAAAAAAAATAAAAACTTTGTTATCAAAATTTTTGTAGATATGAAAAAATAGTAGGTTAAAAAGGTTTAGGAAGAATTTATTTTGGATATGAGTTAATAGTAGGTTAAAAAGGTTTAGGAAGAAGTAATTTCTACATTGTGGTAAAAAAACAAGGAGTTGTTAGTTAGATTACTTTGAGGAGAAGTAAGTCTTCAACTCTCATAAAAAAATAAAAGTATCTCATTGTTGTTTCATTCACATGTATCCACACAACATATTTCTTAAAGGAAAAGTGGAAGGTCAAGCGAACAAGCATATTCATTTTGCAATCCATCATAGGTAAAAGGGGAAGGTCAAGCAAACAAACATACTCATCGTTCAATCCATCATAAGTAAAAGGGGAAGGTCAAGCAAACAAGCATACCCATCATGCAACCCATCAACTCTTATGTTAGCACAAGGGAGACACCACTACTCCCTTGTGCTTGCCTCTATTTTGGTTGTCTCCAATGAACCTTGAGATCACTAAAAGCTATAATAAAATCATGATGAATCTTGAAATAAATACAACTACAAAAATCAACTATAAGAGAAAATGACTCTCTTAGTGAAGTTCAAGCATACTTCATATATGATTGTGAACCTTCTCCATAATTAGTACTTGATAGATATTTCTTTTTGACACCACGGGAAAAGATATCCACCTATAATTAGTACTTGAGAATAGAGTTAATTAGTATTTGAGAATAGTGTTAGGTTAAAATTTTAGAGTGAGATTTGTTTATTCCCATAAAAATGACATGTTTAATTCAAATGAGGATATTGTTGCAACTACTTTGAGTCCTTAAGAATATAGGGTTCATTTGGGATACCATCCTCCAAACCAGGTGAAGTACATGGAGTTTTAAAAAGAACTAAAAAATAATAAAAGATCATTTTGTAAAATTATTAAAAAAAACACTTGACATTAGAGGTTATTAATTGCAATAAAATAAATTAAAGTGAAATGAGAGGGTTCACTTTGGGTAATAAAAAAATCATTGTGTAAAAATATTAAAAAAAACACTTAAAATTAGAAGTTATTAATTGCAATAAAATAAATTAAAGTGAAATGGGAGGGTTTACTTTGGGTAATAAAGGACTATTGTATAAAATGATTAAAAAAAGTAGTTGAATGAAATTAGAGGTTATCAATTAAAATAAAATAAATTAAAGTGAAATGGAAGTTAAAATAAAAGTTATTAAAGGTTGTTCTACTTTTTGGCTCTTTTAGTCAAATCTGCTAAAAAACCAAGTGCCTCATAATTAACCACTCAAATATGCAGATTCAACAAGGATCTTGGGAAAAATTAAACATAAAATATATCATACCAACGTTATTAAATATAGTGAAACAAAAAAAGAGTGGGGGAGAGAATAAAGATAGAAACAAAAATAAAAATAAAACTAGGAATAAAAGACTCAAAATAAATAAAGCAATAAATAGGGGAGAATAAAGATATGTAAATTGGGTTTAGAGGGGACTTATCATGGGAGTGGTTGTGGGATGAGGGGAAATACCAAGGGTTTTGGGTCTAGAGGAGAAGTATTGGGGTTTTGGGCAAGGGATAATTTTAAGGATGGAAATTTATTTTAAAATGTAGAAACCTTACAATCCTTCATATGCCAACTATAAATTGTTTGGCCATATTTTTGTAAAAATATTTAAATTTTTAAGAATTTTATATAGTTTGTATAAAATTTTGGCC
>ML777104.1:2158745-2172789 GCA_009831015.1 Picea engelmannii | reverse complement strand
TAAGTGGCGCATAGGTATTTTGGTGCCTAAAATTGCACTGAGAAATGCAGATAAAAGGCCACCAGAAGTCAAAAGAATGTCGTTCAATGTTAAATTAGATGGAATGCGGCATAAAATAACTAAATGAACATGTAGAGAGCACTTGTTGGACTTAGCAAGCAAACTTTATCAAACAAGATTAGACATAGCCAAATGCAAATCAGATTGAATACCTGTACCCAATAAAATAAATCTTCTATGAAGAAGACAATAAGATTCTGAAGTAGCATCGTAGAAAGGAATTCAACGCAAATCTCCATCATATAAGCAAGGTTTAAGTAAAGAGTTCAAAATTCTCCAAAACACAGTTGATTTGACTGTTAACTACATGGAGCAGATTAACAATATGATGAGTATTAAAGGCAACTCTAACCTTAGTCTAGCATAAAATACCATAGACAAATAGGAGACACATGTTGAAGACGTGCGTTGTATGCATTATTTGGAGACATGGAAGTTTTTGTTTATAATACTTTTCCCAGATACCAACCTCTAGGATAGATTCAATAGTTGAATTACCTTTGGCAATTCATAAAAATAGGAAAATTGAACGTTTTATCACTGCACAACTTGAAAAAAAATGCTTGAACAAAAGAGATGGCAGCATCCCTCACGTCAAAAAGTTGCTTCTCTGATGCAATGAAAACACAAATCCCAAAACATTGTCACTCAATGCCAAAAAGCATTGGATAGGACATAGACGTACAGTTGAAATCTAACTCAACACTGATAAAATCAACTGAAGCATATCATTGTGACCTTGTGACTTTGCATTCCAAATTTCCAATCACAGCAGCTAAGCACAGAAAAAAGTAAACAACAAATAAAAGAGACAGACATATCAAAAAAACCCATTGATATCATCAAGAAAAGACCTGAAGAAATCAAATCACCCAGCAAAGGTGTCAAGAGGAAGCATAAGTGAATGCCAATGACCTTGAATGAAAATGAGCAGATGTTGAATCCATCTTAATTAGCAGTTTTCATTTATATCAATAAGCATTCCCAAAAGAAATTTCCGACAGTGGAGAAGAAAGCTGTGCAATTGTAAGTGCAAGGCCAATGTGAGTATATTCATTGTTCAATCATAGCATAAGAAACACCTTCATCAAATGAATTTCAAAAGACAAATCAGCTCAGGACAAGTAAATCAAAACTGAAGTGACACACTCGAGACCTGAGAGATCTCACCTTGAAAGGAACTATATTAAAATTTATTGACGTCGAAAAGCTTACCCTGAAGACGTTCAAAGAAAAATATGTACAAGATTAAATACTGGATGAGAGAAGTAGAGATTTTGGCTACTTATGCATTTTTATATCTCTTTTGGGCACAAACTTGTTCCATTTCTGGTAAAATTTCATCCAAAGCCTACAAAACTCTGTAAAAATACCAGCAAAGAAGTGAAAGCTGGACCTCAAATTGATAAAGCCACGGATTATTAATCTCCAGCCAATGGAAGTGGCAGTTTTCCTCTAGGTCTAATGCATTCGCATATGTTTCAACAAGGAAAAACCGTAGAAGAAGTCGATCAATGTTAAATTAGATGGAACGCAGCATAAAATGACTAATGAACATGTCAAGAGCAATTGTTGTACTTAGTAAGCAAACTTTATCAAATAAATTTGGACATAGCCAAATGCAAACCAGCGTGAATACATGTGTCCTCAATAAAACAAATCTTCTATGAAGAACACAATAAGAGATTCTGAAGTAGCATCGTCGAAGGGAATTCAATGCAAAGCTCCATCACGTAAACAAGGTTCAAGTAAAGAGCACAAAATTCTCCAAAAAATACAGTTGATTTGACTGTTAACTACATGGAGCAGATGAACCATATGATGAATACCGAAGGCACCTCTAAACCTTAGTCTAGCATAAAATAGCATACACAAATACGACACAAATGAATTTCAAAAGACAAATCAGCTCAGCAAAATGTAAATCAAAACTGAAGTGACACACTCCAGACCCGAGAGATCTCGCCTTGAAGAGAACTATATTAAAATTTAGTCACGTGGAAAAGCTTACCCTGAAGATGCTCAAAGAAAAATATATACAAGATTAAATATTGTATGAGACAAGTAAAGGGTTTGGCTGCTTAGGCATTTTTATATCTCTTTTGGACAGAAACTTATTCCATTTCTGATAAAATTTCATCCAAAGCCTACAAAAATCTGTACAAATACGAGCAAAAAAGTGAAAGCTGGACCTCGAATTGATCAGAGTTAGAGGTTAATGAAGACACTGATTGTTAAAACTCCAGCCAGTGGAAGTGCTTGTTTTCCTCTAGGTCTAATGCATTCACATATGTTTCAACAAGGCAAAACCATTGGACCGCTTTGGGAATATTTCTTTTCTCTTTAGAGATTTCATTAGCAGGGCCCAATTATATTGATGCCTCAATTGAGTATATATCAAAATGACTAGTCTCTAGCAATATATGACATTAGACCTGCTATAAATTGACAGTGAAGTAGATGCTATTAATAAATAATAAACTCTAGATCTTTGACATGCTGCAAATGGTTTTAATTTTTCATACAAGGAATACTGGAACCAGAAATACTAGCATAGGGTTGATCACATTCATAACAAACATAAAAAGAGTACATGCCAATGTAAAAAAATAGTAAGTTCAAATGATACATAAACATGCTGAAAAATAGATAAATCCATAACATATTGCAAACAGCATGCGAATAATGATACTCGACTCAAGATCATAGTTGAGACTCAAAACTTTGATATTGTGTGTCCAAATAATCCCATCCATCTTCCCAGAGATATTGTAATTTGTAACTAGCTAGAGAAACACAAGGCCAGCATAGATTCATAGAAAGTAGATTTAAAATGTGGGATTGACATGTGACAAAATTCAGGAGAATGGACAGGTCAATATATTTCCCATGTCAATGGCCTGCAGCAAAAATATTCATGTGGTATTTGTTTTGCTGCTGCACAGCACAAGGCAGCCAACCAAAATTATCCATTCATCCTTCCATATACCAAAATTGAGGAATTCACACCACCCTTTACATGGATCAGTCAATAAATGCGAGGGGAACTGAGAGGACTGGTTTGTGTAGAAGTTCCCCTCGTTTCCTTCCACAGGCGAGGCGGCGGAACCATCATGAACGGTGGAAGCTGCGCCGTTCTCATATTCAAACTCGCCAACCCCGTTATCTGTCCCATTGCTGCTGCTATAGCATTCAGGGTTCCTCCGCCTATACTGCCCGTGTCGATCATCTCCGAACCCCCGAAAACCCCCTCCACCTCTTCCTGTTTGACTGCCGGAAAATCTTGAGCCCTGAAATTAGCAGTTGTGGTGCTGTTGTTGTAATCGCCGCAATTTCCCAGCAAGAAGTATCCGCCGTGGACGAACGAGGCCACCGGATTTAATGTCCCGCCTTGATCGCTGGAAGCGGGAGAAGGGAACGAAGACGATAGCCCGCCGCTGCTGGAATTCGAGGGCTGGAAGAGCGAAGTACTCGGAATCTGGACGGAAGCAGGTGGCCGATGAGGAGAAGCCGTTCTCGAACATTCCCCGCCAACAGCAGAAGCTTCTGCCATGGAGGCCATAGTCACTGCTGGAGGAAGGGAACGAGAATGTAGACTATTCACATTCACTGCACTGTAATCAATGTAATCGCTTAAAACCCCGGGGTTTAAGCCGCCTGTATAGGGCACTAATTGACCTTGTCCCCCAGTGGCCATATACCCACAGCTCGCGTTCTGCATTTGCATTTGGGTCTGCATTTGAATACAAACAACACACAGAATTGAAGTTCAACTTAATCTATCTTAAATACAAACCCCTGCACCCAGGTCTGGATTTTGATGTCCCACAGGACGTTTTTACACTTTCAAGATGTATATGACAGCTGGTTTTAATGGTAGAATGTAGAAAGTGATGATCAATTCAAAAAAAAAAGACCTTATTTTTCCCATCTATATATTTATATAAACCCTCAAATTTTCTGAAGACGTGTATTAATATGAAACAGATGAAGGCAGCGGACCAGAGAATTGAACGGAAGTCTGCAGCGTTGCAGGCAAGGCATTCAGTACGTTACCTATATATTTTTTTTCTCAATTTCCCTGTTGCATTGGAATGTGGAGAGGCATTAAAATATTGTTTCTCTCATACAACCAAATCTCTGGTTCGCTACTTTCATCCAAAAAATAATTCATAAAAATGCCTTCAGCTGTTTCACCAAAATAATATGCAGTAAATTTATGCAACACTTAAATGGGAAGTGCAGTTAAAGAGTTTCACCGTAAAAAGAAGTGTAGTGAAAAAGCTTAACCATCATCAAATTTTCATGTCGGGTAAGGTGAAAGTGAAATTCCTGGCCTGCAGGATGCACCCTAAACCCTGCTCTGTAATTGTCCAGAACAGGACAGTGTTTGCAATTGGGTTTGCAAATGAATACCAACACACAATTGAATTTCAACAATATTACAATTCAAGCTAAAATATTTTGAATACAAACCCTAAACCTTGGACTTCACAGTACCTGGGTCCTGTAGGTAGTGCCGTCCGATTCAACAACCCAACCAGCCTCTTCCGCCAAAGCTCGAAGAACCTCATTAATGTCCGCCCGAGGAGGGAGATTGTACCCTCCATGTTTTCTGAGACCATGATAGATTTTGGTCGTTATAGCCCGCCTTTTTCGCTCTCTCAGCTTCGTCTTCTCCCTCTCGCTTGCGCTGAGCCTACCCATTTTCTCTTTCAAATTTTGTAGAATCTAGCTCTGTGAGAAATTCCCAAAGAAGTTGCTGATTCCAAGAGCAATAATAGACAAGATTGAAGGAGAGACGTGGGATAAATGCCCGAATTTGATGCAGAACCGAGGGCGTCCGTCCTGCACTGCAATCAAAAATCAAAATTATCATTTGATTCATGGCATACATCACACTAATCCCACCTGACTTAGTTCGTAATTCAGGTGGAAAGGAAGTACGAATCACGAGAAATTCCATATCATAGAAATGGCGGCTATCATTAAATACTTCGGCCGTTATCAATGATTTTCTCAGCGTTGGGAATCGGAATTTGGGCGAAGACAAATGCAAACGACGGTAAGGAAAAAGGCAATGTGATGTGAAGGTGACTGCTGAAATCTTCGTCCAATTTATTTAAACACAATAACGCCCGCGGACCACGGTCCCGGCCGCCGCTCATTATCACATTTATTTTATCTTCTCTGTTTATTGAGAGTGTATCACCATCTCGGCGGCCAATATCCACCCTGCTACGGGCATTGAATACTGTGACGGGTGGTGTATAGGCCGTATCAGCTTTCTAAATATAGAATAATATCTACAGTAAAATAAATTAAATAAATAGGATAAAATAAAGTGTTTTTCAATCATAGTGAGTAGGGATGTGGTCCAACCCTAATCAGTAAGCAGCCCTCATCAGTAAGCAGTAGTTTAAGTTTAAATGTTATTAATTTTTGTAGTTTAAGTTTAAATGTTATTAATTTTTGATGTTTTTTTTAATTTTTTTTATTTGATTTTGTTTGAAATTCGTGATGAATGGTTAGATTTATAGATTTGAGTGATTAAGTTTGTATAATCAAAGTGTTACAGAAATTTTTTATCAGAAATTTTTCTATTTATACATTCATAAATACAATTTAAACAACAAAAAATAAAGATTTTCTCCAAATTTACATCGTCTAATTCAGACCAAAAAAAACCCAAAAATATAACATTTAGCTAACCCTTAGTTTTACATGTTAAGTTTTACATGTTAGTTAAAATTCGATTTCAAATGTTCTTACTGAAAACAACATATTAAGATTTCATTAGCCTCCAGTTGGTGTTCCTGAGTATCGATATCCACCAGGATTGGTTGTTCACGGCCGGAGGATCGGGAAGAAGCTACCCATACCGCGCAGGGATGCGAAGCAATAAGGAAGATCCCGCCCGGAATCCATCAACTAAATGGTCTAGCACAAAGGGAAGGGAAGGTTAGGTTACGTTAGGTTAGGCGCAAGATTTTATTTACTGAACCCGTCCTTCCATCTATTCACATCCCTCCTAGCCTTGCTTATGTATATTCACATCCCTTTTACCCTTGCCCTTTTACCCTTGCTTTTGTGTAGTTCAGGGTCAATTTCTATCTCTTTAAGAATATATATGTAGGGATGGGAATGGGGATGGGGAGTAATATGAGAGAAAATATATTTCAATGAATATGAATATATTTCAAAACTCAATAAGAAGGTTTTGGAAAGTAAATCTACAATTCTGGAAAAAAAAATAAAAACTTTGTTATCAAAATTTTTGTAGATATGAAAAAATAGTAGGTTAAAAAGGTTTAGGAAGAATTTATTTTGGATATGAGTTAATAGTAGGTTAAAAAGGTTTAGGAAGAAGTAATTTCTACATTGTGGTAAAAAAACAAGGAGTTGTTAGTTAGATTACTTTGAGGAGAAGTAAGTCTTCAACTCTCATAAAAAAATAAAAGTATCTCATTGTTGTTTCATTCACATGTATCCACACAACATATTTCTTAAAGGAAAAGTGGAAGGTCAAGCGAACAAGCATATTCATTTTGCAATCCATCATAGGTAAAAGGGGAAGGTCAAGCAAACAAACATACTCATCGTTCAATCCATCATAAGTAAAAGGGGAAGGTCAAGCAAACAAGCATACCCATCATGCAACCCATCAACTCTTATGTTAGCACAAGGGAGACACCACTACTCCCTTGTGCTTGCCTCTATTTTGGTTGTCTCCAATGAACCTTGAGATCACTAAAAGCTATAATAAAATCATGATGAATCTTGAAATAAATACAACTACAAAAATCAACTATAAGAGAAAATGACTCTCTTAGTGAAGTTCAAGCATACTTCATATATGATTGTGAACCTTCTCCATAATTAGTACTTGATAGATATTTCTTTTTGACACCACGGGAAAAGATATCCACCTATAATTAGTACTTGAGAATAGAGTTAATTAGTATTTGAGAATAGTGTTAGGTTAAAATTTTAGAGTGAGATTTGTTTATTCCCATAAAAATGACATGTTTAATTCAAATGAGGATATTGTTGCAACTACTTTGAGTCCTTAAGAATATAGGGTTCATTTGGGATACCATCCTCCAAACCAGGTGAAGTACATGGAGTTTTAAAAAGAACTAAAAAATAATAAAAGATCATTTTGTAAAATTATTAAAAAAAACACTTGACATTAGAGGTTATTAATTGCAATAAAATAAATTAAAGTGAAATGAGAGGGTTCACTTTGGGTAATAAAAAAATCATTGTGTAAAAATATTAAAAAAAACACTTAAAATTAGAAGTTATTAATTGCAATAAAATAAATTAAAGTGAAATGGGAGGGTTTACTTTGGGTAATAAAGGACTATTGTATAAAATGATTAAAAAAAGTAGTTGAATGAAATTAGAGGTTATCAATTAAAATAAAATAAATTAAAGTGAAATGGAAGTTAAAATAAAAGTTATTAAAGGTTGTTCTACTTTTTGGCTCTTTTAGTCAAATCTGCTAAAAAACCAAGTGCCTCATAATTAACCACTCAAATATGCAGATTCAACAAGGATCTTGGGAAAAATTAAACATAAAATATATCATACCAACGTTATTAAATATAGTGAAACAAAAAAAGAGTGGGGGAGAGAATAAAGATAGAAACAAAAATAAAAATAAAACTAGGAATAAAAGACTCAAAATAAATAAAGCAATAAATAGGGGAGAATAAAGATATGTAAATTGGGTTTAGAGGGGACTTATCATGGGAGTGGTTGTGGGATGAGGGGAAATACCAAGGGTTTTGGGTCTAGAGGAGAAGTATTGGGGTTTTGGGCAAGGGATAATTTTAAGGATGGAAATTTATTTTAAAATGTAGAAACCTTACAATCCTTCATATGCCAACTATAAATTGTTTGGCCATATTTTTGTAAAAATATTTAAATTTTTAAGAATTTTATATAGTTTGTATAAAATTTTGGCCATTTTAAGGTAAAATAATTTTATCCTATAGAATTTGAGGAATCCTTTTTAGAATAACAAATCTTTTTGGGGGCAAAACCATGGAAAATTAACCCATGAGCCAAATTTAGCTCCTAAAATCATCCCTGGTTTTGAGTCCACAGGAAAAGTACCTTGGGGTTTGTACCTTGGGTTGTTACCTTTGAAAAAAGGGGAAAATAAAGATGAGAATGGATAAGAGAAAGTAGAAAATATTTTCACGGGCTTTTTTACCTAGAAAAAAGGGAAGAATAAAGGTGACAAAAATCAAAATGGTTGAATTTAAAGACGATTAAAAGGTTAGCTTAGGATAAAATAAAGGAGGTAAAAAAATAGGGGAGAATAAGTTGAGAAAAAATAAAATTGTTGAATTTAAAGATGAGTAAAAGTTTAGGTTAAGATAAAATAAAGTGGGGGTAAAAGGTTACAAATGAGGAAAATTAGATGAAAAGTCAACTATAAGGTAAATAACCTTTATAAAAATAAAGATAGGAAAAAAACTTAATGACTAAGATGATGTATGGTGGTTTTTCATGGAGGATTGGTTAAACTTATAGCCATCTCCCCCATTAAAATTATTAGGATGTTTTTCAATTTCTAGTACTTCCTGAATGATACAAGAAGAGTTATAGAGTGTTGATGAAAGAATTTTGGTTTGGTCAAAGAAAATGAGTGTTCGCAATAGTAGAATTAGAGATGTAGTTGTGGAAAGTATCTTTTATATATTCCTGCTTTGTGTTTCATACATAAGGTGGAGCTTTTGATTTTTGCAGGATGTTAGTTTTATCTAATGTTAGGCCCAATGGCCACTGGTTTAGATGGGAGAGGATAATCAGTGATCCTCCCTTTGCACAAGGAAGTGATTGTTGAGGATAAAGGGAAAAATGCAATAACAAGTTTGTTTAGTAACAAATAAACAAGTTTGATGAACATAAAGGTTGGCTAATGTTTGGAGAAAGAGCATGAGCTTATCTATCGATTTTCGGGCTTTTGATCATGTGAGCAAGCTCTAAGAACATGGATTAACACAAGAAGTTGGGGGAAATGATCCATAGAGCTCAAGCTCTGTGCAAAAGATTATTTGTTGATGTTTTCTGTAGATTAATAAAAGGGATTGGCATATGGTTTTCAAAGGGATTTCTTAGTTTTTGAATAACTTCATGATTACATATGTGTTATTGATTACTCAAGAGTGATTTAACCTTGAATAGTAAGGCTTTAGGAATCCACTAGTATGGGTACAATTGTATTCCCTACCATTAGATCTCTAGTGAGAAGAGGTTTGGGAAGGAACAGGAAACTTCATAGTTGTGTGTATAAAAGCAATGGAGGCTATAAAACCTCGAAGATATACCTCCTTTAATATAATTTGTGTACATTAATGAATCACATCCTTAGCTAGAGGCCATAATTTTGGAGTATCAATGTAATGAATGGATCAAAACTTTGGATTATGAACATGTGCCTTTTTTATGCATAATTTGTCATCAATGCAGTCATCTAGTAAGACTATGCTACGTATATTAAACCTAAGCCAACGCAACAACAAGAAATGAATGGTTTCATTCAAGTGAAAAAAGTCAAGAAAAGAGGGAATCTATGATACATTACAATCTCATAAGAACATGCAACGCCCCCACTATAATCCCCAGTTTGATTAATCCATAATGTAGATATGATATGTGGTTGTGGCCAAGCGATGTAATATGAGAATTGTATCTCTGAATTCAATAAACAAAATGTGATGTCAATTGCTAGGGGACATGGACAAAGATTGGGGCTGAGTAATCCACAAGAGAGGGGAGGGTTTAAAAGAATGTCTAAGAGAGGGGTCCAAGGGGGGAATTACCCATGTATACTTATTCAAACCCATTTCCTAAAATTATTGTTGGTGTACAAACTTTTTAATTTCTGATTGAGTGTTCCCAAAGCCAATCATTAAAAAAATGTAAGAGGGTTGGTGCGAAAAGTCGCATCCCATAGTTATGAGAGCATGGGGATTGAGTACAATCAACATTGGGGAGTGTGAGAGTCAAATTGCGTGGGAGAAAAGGAAATTTGTATGGGAAAGGAGAGCAATTTTTACATGTAGATTTTGGGACAACAAGAGAGAGGAGAGTGTTAGAACTTGGAGGAAACAATGGTGGACATGTTAGTATTTGTTTGGAGTTGTTGAAGACTAAATAAGCAAGTTTTTAGGCATGTATAAGAACCAAGTTGTCATGCCTGAAGAGTGAATTTATGTGTGTGAGTTGCACTGGAGAAGAAAGCTTGTTGTTGTTTTGTTTCCTGGTAGTTTTCCTAGCAATGAGTTCCCTTGAGTTTCCCAATAGTAATATTCCTGGTTACATGTACCAAAGAGACCTTGATAAATGAATGGGATGCTCTATGGACTGAGAGCAGTGAAGGGGTACATTCCTTGGGTTGGGCAGGTCGAGAGAAAGAGAGTTAGAGGAAATTCGAGATAGTTGTATGAGAATCTCAGTGGGTTGTGGGATTATCTGAGTTGTGAGTGAATAGTGAGAGACACCCTATTTTGTGGATTCCTAGCCCCATCTTGGGGGTGACTTGATGTTGATATGTGGAACAACAAGTCTATGGTTGGGTGGAACGTTCGTCCCGAGTAGTTGGTTGCACAAATGTTCATAAAGATAAGTGTTTTATATGTTTTCTATGTTTCATTATGAGTTTAATTGTTGTGCATTAACTCTGTATACGAGGATGGTTTATATGTTTTTGTATGAATTTAATTAGTTGCATTCATATTTATTTCAGCATGTTGTAGTTGTATTTAAATTGATAATGGCAAAATGATTAAATCTGTGTTTATTCTTGTAGTCGATAAGCTACATGATTAGTTAGCAGAAAAAATTTATTTTTGGGTGTATTATGCAAGTGATGTTCCTTGATTAAGCTGGGGGAAATTACATATTGGTATCAGAGCTCGAGGTTCAACACCAAGCTTATATGGGCCAGACCCGTGCAAATTTGGTAGAAATTAGTTGTTGCAAAGTTTCACCTGTGACGGATTGGGGGGGAAATTGTATAACTAGAGTGAAATCCCCAGATTTTGAAGATAATTCAGGTTGAAATTTCCCTCAAAACCATGTAAAAGGTGATCAAGGACGTCAATATGTAGGTTGTAGAGCCAAAGTCAACTTGGAAGGTTAAAATTTATGTTTTAATGGCAACTGAAGAAGTTGAGGAATTTTGATGGATCAACGGTCGAGATCGTGTTTGATTTTGAGATCAACAACCTAGATTCATCCTAGATTGATCAAGAACTTATAAGTTTTTCGAAGTTGAAAAAATGGAGCAGATCGACAGTCAAGATCTGTTTTCAGAGTTTGGCAAAATAGATCAAATCTGTAGTGTACCTTTTTCTAGACGAAGGCTTATAACGCACAATATAACAATCGGTATACACTTACGTTTGATTTATATTACACATACCGTCCAGTATATACACCACATGCATTTATACAATTAAACACACTTAATTCTCAGAGTAAAATATATAATTTACTGCTTACAATTAAGCAAGCCATAACATTCAACAGTACTTCATTTACACAGCGGAAAACATGATACATAAACAGCACGGTCATACACAACATGATTAAAGCATAATTCAAATACTTATCTTTTTAACAGCTGTAGAAATCCACCAACCAAATGCAGGCCTTCCACGAACCTCCCAGCCTTAGACCACATTGTTCATCAGCTCAACAGTGGGTCACCCCCGAGCTGGGACCGAGCTCCACCCCAAGGCAAGGATCCTAGGCTAGGCTAAGGTTACAGGGAAGTCATCACACATAACCGCAAGGAAGAATGCTCTCTTAGGAATCTCCCACGCTCACTGACCACAGACCCTCATTCCCCACATGCCTGTTCCACCCCAGGAGAGTGCAGCTTCTTTGTCACCTGGACAGTCCTTCGGCTGCCAGTCTCCCTTACCTTGGGTTACAGGAACAGACCGAACCGGAAGTCTCCGGGCTCTATGGCAGCTACAGGGTTCCTTCCAGGAGTTCTCTCCTTCCTCTGCACACTCTCTCACCTGGAGGGAGTCACTCACAGGCCAACAAGCCTCACGCAGTCCAATATTGCGTGGTCACAACAACCCACGGGGAAAACAGACACAGGCTTCCCCAAACCGGTTCAGCAATCACATGATGATCTCAAGGTGATGGTTCTGGAATGCGTGACAACAATCCACGCAGGAAATTACACAGATTCCCTGGTTCGAACGGGTAAAGAGTCAATTGGCTTTTCAGACGGACACAATCTTCTCGGCTCCCAGAACAGAGGGCGTACCCATATTTTTGCAGCACTGACACAGGCTTTACGCCTTCAGAGATGAACCAAGGTATTTGGCAGAGGTCGTACCAGTTCCACCCTCAGAGGTTCGGGTCCGAATGGAGAGAAGATCCCTCACACGGCTTACTTCTTCTATTTTATTTGCATGCACTAGGGTTGACACTTGTCACCCTAGGAACTGCATGCGTACCACAGCGTACATCCCCTTACACGTTCCCTCCCTTGCCAGGAACTTAGGATAAACGGAAATGCACATGTCTCTTTTAAAATAATATTAAAATATTATTTCCCAGGCTTAAGCCCCTAGGCTCATCACTCAATCCCTTTCCCACCTTCCAGCCCCTAGTTCCTTGCCCATTCTGTGGATGCTCAGTCCCCCATCACTCATTCATCGTGGTGGGTCTGCACCTGGCGGTGTTTATATTTTATTGATGTGTTGCATATATATATACAGATACAAATTCCAGGCCCTTGGCCTTCAATCCTTAGGCTCTCTGGCCTAATCAAACACATAAGCCTACTGACTTATACAAAACTCGGCTCACAAGCCTATAACACATATTTACAATCTCTTCCAGATCATGGTTTACATCGGGGCTCGTCCTTGGGGACACTACAATCCCCCTCCCTTATTTTTGCACTGTCCTCAGTGCAACTTTACATAGCATCTGCAAGTTCTTCAAAATGTTAAAAAAGGTGCGGGTACTCTACCCGCATAGCATCTGCATGCTCCCATGTCACGTCCTCAGGACCGTACCAGGTCCACTGGACCTTTACAAGCTCTATAGCTCGATTCCAGAGCTGTTTGCTTTTCCTGTCCAATATGCGCATAGGATGCACTTGCAGGACACCTTCTGGTTCCACCTGGATCACAGTCCAATCGATAACATGATTAGTATCAGGTACATATTTGTTAAGCAGTGAAACATGAAATACATTATGTACAATCATAGATGCAGGTAATGCAATCATGTATGCAACTGGCCCAATCCTTTCCAGGATCTCAAATGGCCCACAAAATCTTGCTGCCAACTTGGCGCAACTTCCCGATTTTAGGGAACTCCTGTTAGTTTTCACTTTCAGGAAAACATGGTCACCCACTTTGAATTCTCTATGGGTTCTGTTACTATCAGCATAACTTTTCTACCTGTCCTGGGCAGCTTTCAGATTCTTCTTGATTTTTATCATCTGATCTTCCATCTCTTTGAGTAGTTCAGGTCCAACTACTACTCTGTCAGCTGGATTATCCCAGCTCACTAGAGTGTTGCACTTTCTTCCATAAAGTGCTTCGAATGGGCTCATCTTCAGAGATGCATGATACCCATTATTGTAGGCAAATTCTACCAAATGCAGGTAGTCTTCCCACCTTGATGGGCTATCCATCACATACATTCTCAGCATGTCTTCTATTACTTTGCTTACTCTCTATGTCTGTCCATCAGACTCGGGATGATATGTTGCACTAAAGTTCAGATTCGTTTTGAATCCCTTGAACAGTCCTCTCCAGAAATTCGAAGTGAATTTCGGGTCCCTGTCAGACACAATTGTCTTAGGAATTCCATGCAAGCGTGCAACTTCTTTTAAAAAGATATCAGCAACATTTGCTGCTCTGTGGGTGGTTTTCAGTGGAATAAAATGGGCAGCTTTAGTAAGCTTGTCCACCACCACCATGATTGA
>ML777104.1:2126760-2156328 GCA_009831015.1 Picea engelmannii | reverse complement strand
CTTCTGGTCATCCCAAGCCTTCCGAAAGGTAGGCTTTTCCCTTTGTTGTTCATATAGGCATTTCTCCCTTCTTATGGTTTCTTCCATGGTCTTAGGATCATCATATTGAATCTTGTCACCAATGGAAGGTGGCAGTCCACTCAGGTACCTCTGAATTTTAATAGCTTCGTCCTTGATGAATGGAACATACTTCAACAGTTCCAGAAAACTTCGTTCATACTCATCAATGGTCATATTGCCCAATTTGAGTTCGAAGAACTCCTTCATCTTTCTGTCATAGTATCTTTTAGTTAGGTATTTCTTCTCGAAATACCTCTTGAATTCCTTTCAAGTGACCTCTTTCTCTTGAATGTGTTGCACCTGCAGAAACTGATCCCACCACATGGACACTTTTCCTTTCAACTGGTACATTGCAATTCTTCCCTCTGCATGGGCAGAATAATTCTACAGCTGGAAGTATTTCTTCATGCCCAACAACCATGTCTCGGCATCTTCCTCCTTCTTATGTTCTCCATCAAATGTTGGAGGTTTAATTTTATTCATTTCTCCTTTCAATTCCTCCTTTCCAGAGCTTCGATGTTTTCTGGTAGGGGACGGGCTCGAACTACTGTGTGTCTCCATGTCCGAATGTTTTTGGGAGCGACTGTGACGTCGGCTACCACTCCTCGATCTACTTCTTCTCCCATGGTCTCTGCGACTCTCTGTCGTACTTGAGTCTCTTCCCTTCTCAAGTTTCTTCTCTATTCTTTCCAGACTCTGCAAGAATTTTAAGTTTAATTTCCCTTGCCGATCCTTAACTTTCATGAGCTTTCGGCTATCAGCTCGACGCTCCTTGGCCTCTCTTTGCAATCCTTCAAGGATTTTCATTATATGTCCTTCCTTATCCATCTCCCTTCCATGCCCATTAGAGTTCAATCCTTCCACTCCCAGGTTAACATCCTTTCCTTCCCGTTCGTCTTCCATTTCAGGGGTAATTTGCACTCTTCCCCACTCCATACTTGGCGTTGATTAACTGGAGTTTTGGCCTCTGTCGTATTCTGAACACGCACTGTGCAATCCAATTCAAAAATTGTCAGGCCATTAGACTTCATGAATAATCCACAACGTTTATAACTAATACGAACAAGAACAAAAGACATTTCAACTTCACAAGTTTTCTGAGCTCTGTCTGGCTCTTTGTTTTTTGGGTTTCTTGAAATTCTCCTATTTCCCTATCAGGAAATTTTTCCTCCCACATGAAACTCTTCAAGGTCTCCCCTCCTTCTATCGGGGTTACCTCTATCGGGGTTTTGAAACCGACAATGTTCTGGTGGGTTGCATCCCCGATTCCCGATTTGCGATGAGCTTTCTTCACGCGCGAGCCCTCCTGAGCTTAGCTCTTGTCGCATATGACCATGCCTTTGCGACCGTGGCCTTACCTTCCTATCGGGATTTCAGTCCTCAAAACCCGATGTGCCCCTTTGTGCGCTAGACCTCCTGGCTAGGCCTTGGTCCACGTGACCGATACTATATGACTTGTTCAACAATGTGGTTTGCATGAGTTTTCCATAGTCTTGGTCACCTCACACATATAATAGAAACTTACTAAATCGGACAATGATGTATTAAAGGTCATTCAAAGAAAGTTTAACTTTAAACCTTATTTAGAAGGATAATTAATTAGCATTGATCTTTAATTAAATTTGAAAACTTAAATTACTTAATTCCGAATTAAAAGGTTTAAAGGTTAAGTTAATCATGTCGCCATATCGGGATTCACAGTTTTATAAAATCAAATAATCTTGTCATCGTGTTTCCCGATTTCCCGATACATTTAATCCTTAAGTAAAGTTTGGAATTAATCTAATCACCGCTAAGAATGGTTAAGAGTTAAATAATTACATCGCGATATCGGAATTCGCGGTTTTATGAGAAGCATGTTTCATGTCATCAGATTTCCCGAAATCCCAATTTTTCGATGCGCCTTTTCCCCTTAACCCTTCGCGGTTAAGCCCGGGTCCATGTAACCTCTACTCATAGCTCTCATCGGGGTTTCGGGGTTCGTGATGTCGCGATGCTCACGTACTCGGAACTCCCGATCCTCCGACTTCCGACGCGTTCCTTTACGCGTTAGCCCCTACCATGGGCTCTACACCATATGACCGCTGACTCGTGACCCCGACCTTTTCCCTTATCGGGGTTCGGGGTTTCGTGAATCAAAATGTGCCAAAACTCTTGACCACATAATCCCCGATTTCCCGATGAGCTTTGACCTTAACCCCCTCGGCTATGGCCCACACTCCTTTGACAATCGGGAAATTGCGTTTCGCGATATCGAAACCTTACTGCACTTGTTCCCGGAACTTACGAAGTTCCGAACCCCGATGTGGGGTGACATCTGTCCTCCACTCTAACCCTGGTGGTCCCCACTCTATCCTTGTACCCGTCGAGAAATCGCGTATCGAGATATCGCGATTCCCGTTGTCATGTGCACGGGTCTTCCAATTCCTTGATGGGTAAAATCCTGATGCCTCCCCAGAATGCTGACACGTGTCCTGCCGAGATCAACGGCTAGGATCCCTTCTCGGGATTTCGAGAATCACAAGGTCTCGATTCTCTGCCTTAGCAAAACCCCGATGACTCTAATATCCCGACGCCTCTCTGGGACTTCTCCTCTACCCATGAGGACTTAAACCCTGTGCAACTTCTGTCAACTCGGACGGTTGACGGGTAATCCCACAGTGATCTTACGACTCACGATCCTCCCGAGTTTAAACTCCTATACACTCCGGGTCATACTAGGGTCCGAAATTGGTCCTCCAAACACAATTTCTCCTCTCACCCTCGGTCCAAAGACCACTCAACTAGCCCATCTAGGCTTAATTTCGAAACCTTAGCTCTGATACCACTTTGTAGTGTACCTTTTTCTAGACCAAGGCTTATAACGCACAATATAACAATCGGTATACACTTACGTTTGATTTATATTACACATACCGTCCAGTATATACACCACATGAATTTATACAATTAAACACACTTAATTCTCAAAGTAAAATATATAAGTTACTGCTTACAATTAAGCAAGCCATAGCAGTCAATAGTACTTCATTTACACAACAGAAAACATGATACATAAACAACACGGTCATGCACAACATGATTAAAGCATAATTCAAATACTTATCTTTTTAACAGCTGTAGAAATCCACCAACCAAATGCAGGCCTTCCACGAACCTCCCAGCCTTAGACCACACTGTTCATCAACTCAATAGTGGGTCACCCCCGAGCTGGGACCGAGCTCCACCCCAAGGCAAGGATCCTAGGCTAGGCTGAGGTTATAGGGAAGTCATCACACATAACCACAAGGAAGAATGCTCTCCCAGGAATCTCCCACGCTCACTGCCCACAAACCCTCATTCCCCACATGCCTATTCCACCCCAGGAGAGTGCACCTTCTCTATCACCTAGACAGTCCTTCGACTACCAGTCTCCCTTACCTTGGGTTACAGGAACAGACCGGACCGAAAGTCTCCGGGCTCTATGGCAGCTACATGGTTCCTTCCATGAGTTCTCTCCTTCCTCTACGCACTCTCTCACCTGGAGGGAGTCGCTCACAGACCAACAAGCCTCACGCAGTCCAATACTACGTGGTCACAACAACCCACGGGGAAAACAAACACAGGCTTCCCCAAACCGATTCAACAATCACAGGATGATCTCAAGGTGATGGTTCTGGAATGCGTGACAACAATCCACGCAGGAAATTACACAGATTCCCTGGTTCGAACGGGTAAAGAGTCAACTGGCTTTTCAGACGAACATAATCCTCTCGGCTCCCAGAACAGAGGGCGTACCCGTATTTTTGCAGCACCGACACAGGCTTTACGTCTTCAGAGATGAACCAGGGTATTTGGCAGAGGTCGTACCAGTTCCACCCTCAGAGGTTCGGGTCCGAATGGAGAGAAGATCGCCCGCACGACTTACTTCTTCTATTTTATTTGCATGCACCAAGGTTGACACTTGTCACCCTCGGAACTGCATGCGTACCACAACGTACATCCCCTTACACGTTCCCTCCCTTGCCAGGAACTTAGGATAAACGGAAATGCACATGTCTCTTTTAAAATAATATTAAAATATTATTTCCCATGCTTAAGCCCCTAGGCTCATCACTCAGCCCCTTTCCCACCTTCCAGCCCCTAGTTCCTTGCATATTCTATGGATGCTCAGTCCCCCATCACTCATTCATCGTGGTGGGTCTGCACCTGGCGGTGTTTATATTTTATTGATGTGCTGCATATATATATACAGATACAAATTCCAGGCCCTTGGCCTTCAATCCTTAGGCTCTCTGGCCTAATCAAACACATAAGCCTACTGGCTTATACAAAACTCGGCTCACCAGCCTATAACACATATTTACAATCTCTTCCAGGTCATGGTTTACATCGGGGCTTGTCCTTGGGGACACTACAAAATCGATGATAGAGATCCATTTTCAGAGTTTGGAAAAATGGAGCAAATAGACGGTCGAGATCCATTTTTGAAGTTTGGAAAAATGGAGCAAATCGACAGTCGAGATCCATTTTCAGAGTTGGTAGAATAGAGAAAATCGACGACTAATACTCATTAGGAGAGTTGGGTGAAGTATGGTGAATCAATGGTCAATACCATTTTGACTAGGAGATCAACAACCCACATTCATCTTGGATTTTGGTCAAAAAATTCTTAGTATTAGAGTTAAGTGAAATTTATGAGTAAATTTAGCTCGCCATAGGAAATTGTTGATGGTCGGGTCGAAAAAAGAAGTGAAGTGTTTCGTTCGACCAAGAGAAATAGAATATTGTCGATGGTCGAGTCGGCAAAATCGGCAAAGTGTTTCACTTGTCCAAAGGAAATTTTTGATCATCGATGAAGGGAGAGAGGGGGATGAGATGTCATGCCACGTAAACATCCATGTGTCATGCCATGTTGTTATAACCCTAATTTGCACCAGACATGCTTACCTGGCATCAGGCCATCTCAGATTCCTTCTTTGCCAAAACACTGTTGAACAACTCTTCTTAAAAAAACCTTTTATAAGGACCCACATGCCCTGCTCCATTACTGAACACGTGTACACGCTAGCTGACCCAAGACAACCCACATGTACGTACAAAAGCATGGAAAAAGGAAAGTTGTTGACAGAACACACAACTTTGGGTAAGTTAACTAAACCTTTCGGCCATGCATGGTCGGTCACTCGACCAAATACCTAACTTCTTCTAGCCTATAAAAGAAGGGTTAGGGGTCCCATTTGAAAGGAGGAGAATCATATTAAAGAAAGTATACCCGATTAAGCATTCCCTTTGTCCCAACCTTTATCCATCCTTATGCAAAGAGAAGTATAGAGAAAAGCAGTTAGAAGATAGTGGAAGAAGATCCCAGGACCAGGATCGAGGAGTAGTGGCCGACTTTATCATTATAAGGTATCATTGTGAAGTTAATAAAATAATTGTTTTTCCCGTCCCGCCATATGAGATTGTCATTATTGGAATATTGATTGTATGATTGATTCAATCTCTAACCTATTAGTTCATAGATCAAATGCATGTGGAGTTCTTTGTTTGTCTTTAGTGAATGCAGGTCAACGTTGGGAGGAGAGTTGCAGTCAAAGAACGACCAAGCGCAAAACGGGATCGACATCAAAACATGAAAAGTAAGGTACGCCAACTTAATCTTTTGAGCCTTTCATTTACATATGAGTAATGGGGTTTAGGCATGGGATGATGGTAAAAAGTAAGAATCTTTAGGTCATTTCTGCATGCATGATAAAACCCTTAGTGCTAGTCCGTAGGAGGGATTTCTCACCCACAACACATGTCAGTGCCCACATGCCATGCCATGTCATCCAACTTTCCATGTCAACATCCATGTGTCATGCCATGTAAACATACACATGTCACACCACGTCAACATCCACATGTAATGCCATGTCAACCAAGAAATTGTTGATCGTCGATGGTCAGGTCGATGAAATCAATGAAGTGTTTCATTCGACCAAGAGAAATCATCAATGGTCAGTTGGAAAAATTGAATAGTATTTCATTCATCTAAATGAAATCGTCGATTGTTGATGGAGTTTCATATGTGGGGAGTGGGTGGTCCAAATTTCTCTCGAGTTGGTGATCAACAGTGGAGATTCATTTGTGGGCCTGGGAAAGGTTTAGCATATCAAAAGTTGGGATTACTCCCAATTTTGAGATCAACTACTCGGATTAAAAGACTTTTACAACAATAAAACAATCAATTTTCTACAAAAAATTTCATATTTTTGAAGGTCTTTGAGCATGCAGGTTTCCATAGTTAGTCATAATGTTGGAAAACTTTTGGATAAAAACTATGTGTGGAGTTTTTTGAAATGTCCAACATTTTGAGTGGACACTCCACACATCATCACAAACATGAAAAGCTAATAAGTTGTAAAAGAGTGCCGGGGTTTGTAAATAAATAGGAAATAATCATCCACAAGATTTTGAAATTAGTCGTTGGCATTAGGTAATTAGTTAGATTGAGATAAGGAGGTTGTTGAGTATCCACTTGAAACATTGGATGTTTCAAAAAACTCCACACGGAATTTTGATCCAAAAGTTTTTTAGCATTTTTGAAGGTCATCAACTTGCAGGGGCATTTTGAGGCTCTAAACAACATTTTTGCGTAGTCATAATAAAGAGAAATGTGTTTTCTAGGCCATTACTACTTAACATGAAAGGAATTAGAAAGATCCTTCCAACGAGTTATTATGAGCGCAAAACAGAGCTAGTATGAGGTAGTTACATATGAAACAATACAAGATATATTTTTGGCACCAACTTACTTTTATAGGGCATAAATTCTTGCTCCGAAGTCAGTTTGGGATGCAAGAGAAGTATGTCATAATTTCATGGACCATAGAAGACAACCATGGAACCCAATTTGGAATCTGGGTACCTGAAGTTGTACAGGATGGGAGAGAAGACACATGTAGCAAAAAGGGGTAAAAATGAGAAAGTATTTTAAACTTCTATTGATCCATATGGATATCAGTGGCCACCCACCTTTTCCAACTGGCTCAAAACATTTTTCTGACAATTTTGGCAATTTACTATTTTTAGCAGTTTTAACTTCTGGGGCCATTTTGAGGGCCTAAATGAAGGTTTTTTGGGATCGGGCTCCTTAAAGATAAGTAAAGGTATCATTTAGCCCACAAAATGAATCTCCTTGACTATACCTTTCCAATGGGATATCACACGCCTAAAACGGAGATCGTATGCAAAAGTTACGACCTCGGGAAGTTGATGTACTAACTTACCCAAACGGGGCCCACATGACTTTTGGCGCTTCATCTCCTAGGGTCAGGTTTTTGGATGTCTAGAGTTTTTGACATTCTTATTTATTGTAAAAATTCCTTCAGAGCCTCATTGTAATCTTCTTCTTGAGAATGCGTGCAACCGTCACATCTCTTCTCAGAGATAAGCCACCACCATTCCAACAAGCTTGTTTTCGTTGCATTTTACAATTTCAACTTATTTCATTATTGAATAGAAAACTAGTTTTACTGTATCTCTGTTATTTTGTGTTAAGAACCTGTTAATAATCTATATTCACTTCATTCTGCTCATAAAATCTGGATCAGTGGTATCAGAGCGGTCTGCTCTTTGTCGTCTTAATGCATGTCCCCAACGAGGTTAGAGTACAAAGAGTTGGGTCTCAAACTTTTTTCTCTTGAGGACAAAAGCTCTCACACGCCCAAGTGACCTCTCATGGGAGGAGAAAAGAAAGATGACGGGGCAATAGATCCTTTCAAATTGTTGATTGAGGAAGCCCTCATGCAACAGAGGAACAAGATGATGGATAGTTTTGCGCAAATCCTTCGGTGTCTACCAATAGGCGACGCATCTTCTTCGAACGTAGGCCCTGCCCCCTTCAAGGTACAAATAAACTTCGATGTTCCTATATTTGAAGGTCAGATAGATGCAGATGTTGTAGACAAGTGGTTGAATCTAGTAGAAGGGTATTTTTATGTCCATAACTTTTTGAATAGAGAAAAGATTACTTTTCTGCTCCTCAAAGCCGTTCCCCATGTCAAAGATTGGTGGGAAACTTTCCGTGAGTAAAAGGAAACAGAGGAAACCTCATTATTTTCAGTCATGACCACCTGGGAATCCTTCAGGGATGCTATTAAGGAACAATACTACCCTGTCAGAAGTTATGATGACTTGTATACCAAATGGACCACACTGCGGCAAGAAAGAGACCAAGCAGTGCCCGATTTCACAAATATCTTCCATACCTTGCGCACCAAGCTAGGTATCAAAGATTTAGAGTGACATCTGGTGCTCTACATAGATACATCCAAACCGAAATGGAATTTCTAGACATCTCATCCTTGGGCACGGCCTACCGATATGTCGTCAAAATCGAGTAGAAGCTCAAACAACAGACACAACAATTTGGGCCTGGGAACCCCTCACAACAAAAGTCGGGAAAGGGCGGCCCCAACCCATAGAATAAAGGACAAAGTAAAGATGGACAGTATCAGGACAACCAGTCCAAGCCACAAGAAAAGAAGGACACCGGAAAGACAAAGAAAGATACCAAAGTGGTGCGACTTCCATAAGATCCCTTGGCATAACACTACTGACTTCCACTCAAAGCAGTCATTGGTGGCCAAAATGAAAGCCTTCGAATCAGATGCATATTTTGACTCTGAACCAGAACCAGAAAGGGGAAGACGAATCATTGACGTGGAACCCAATGCCACTGTTGCTACCACCAATCTACAACCTGGTGAATCAGACGAGCAAGAAGAAGGAGAGCGCCTCTTCCATTCACAGATGTGGGTAAAAGGCACCCCGCTGCACTTCATTGTTGATAGCGGTAGCCAGAAGAACCTCATCTCAACAGAGGTCGTCAAGTGGCTCGCCCTGCCAACAACGTCGCATCCACAACCCTACACCATTAGATGGCTCCGCCAAGGAAGTGATCTCTGCATCAGCCAACAGTGCCAACTGTCGTACATCATCAAGCCCTTCAAAGACGAGGTATTATGTGATGTTGCTCCTCTCGAAGTTTGTGATGTTCTTTTGGGCCAACCTTATTTATGGAAATGTCATGTTGTATATGAGTCTAGGCCTCATAGTGTTATTATTACTTTAAACATGAAATTGTACAGGATACCCAAGGCAGTCCCACCTAGTGTTATTTTCTTTATCTCTGCTAAGCAATGTAGGAAGGTCATCTCTCAGACGGGGAAGTTTGTCTTCTTCCTGATTCTCTCTCAGAATAAGAGAAAGATCACAACCACATCCAGGGTCTCTGCGATCAACCTCTCCACACAGCAGAAGTAAGTAGATAAGGTCGTGGAAGAATACTCGGATATATTCTCCTCACCTATAGGGGTACCTCTGCACTGCTAGGTCAAGCACCCCATCGATCTGACCCCTGGTGCACCGCTTCTCAATGGGCCAGTCTATCGCCACTCTTTGTTAGAGAATGAGGATATCAAGCGATAGATCCAAGAACTGCTCCACAAGGGGCACATCCGCCCTAGCTCATCACCTTTCGGGAGCCCAATCATGCTGGTACAGAAGAAAGATGGAACCTGGCGACTCTGTATTGATTACCGGACTCTGAATAAAATCACAGTAAAAAACCGGTACCCGATTCTCCGAATCGACGACCTCCTTGATCAACTCACAGGGGCCAAATACTTTAGTAAGATTGATCTGAAGTCTGGCTGCCACCAGGTCCCGATAGAACAGAAAGATGTATGGAAGACCTCCTTCAAGTCAAAGGAAGGCCTTTTTGAATGGTTGGTCATGCCCTTTGGTTTGACAAATTCTCCAGCCACTTTCATGAGGATGATGGATGATATCCTGTGACCATTCAACAATACTTTTGTAGTGGTGTATCTAGATGACATTCTAATTTACAACAAGACTTGGGCCAAACACTTGCAACATATTCAGCAGGTTCTCCACACCTTGCGGAAGCACAAGCTATATGCCAATTTTGAAAAATGCTCCTTCAGCATGGACATGGCCCATTACGTGGGATACATCATTGATCAACATGGCGTACATGTGGATCCAGGAAAGATCTAAGTCAGCCATGACTGGCCAGCCCCAACAACACTCACTAAGCTTCAAAGATTCTTGGGCCTTGCCAATTTCTACCACAACTTCATGTTGGGATTCTCAGATAATGCATGGGCCCTCAGCCAAATAAAAAAGGGTGGTGGTAAGGAGAAATTTGTGTGGGGCCAGTCCCAACAATAAGCGTTCGATGATTTGAAGCAACGCTTGTGCTCAACTCCAATATTTTCACTACCATACCTGCAACATCCCTTTGAAATTGAGACAAATGTTTCAAACTATGTTGTGGGCACCGTTCTCACTCAGCACGACCACCCCGTGGCCTATCATAGTGAGAAACTGTCATAAACTATCCGTAAGTACCCTACTTACGACAAGGAAATGTACTCCATTGTATAAGCCTACCACTAGTGGAGACATTACATTCTTGGGAAGGAGACAATCATCCAAACTGATCATAAGCCACTGTAGTTCATGCAGACACAGTGAAAATTGCAGAATGACCGCCATCAAAAGTGGTCCACATACTTGCAGCAATTCCACCTCAACATCAAGTATAAAACAAGAAGCACCAATCGCGTCGTTGATTTCCTCAGAAGACCGTCAATTGCGACACTCACCACGATGCTAGAATCTTGTGGCCATGAGACATCTGGATGGCCGCAACTCTATGATATAGACCCTAACTTCGCCACCACCTACCAAATGTTGGGTGCAAACATAGTTGTTGATAACTTCCATCTTCAGGATAGGTTGTTGTGTCGTCTGGGCCATATCTGTGTTCCATCAAGTGAGTGAGCGAATCTGATCTGGGAAGCCTACTACAGTCGGGTGGCAGGACACTTTAGCGTCGAAAAGACAGTGGTGATGCTACATAAAAATTTCTACTGGCTGAAACTTCGACAGGAGGTCATCAAGTATATAAGGTCCTGCACTGCCTATGCTATTTCCAAACCGACCACTAAGATATAGAGCCTGTACACCCCTCTTCCTACTCCTGACAGGCCATGGGAATCCATCTCAATGGAGTACATGTCGGGCCTCCCGTCCACCAAGGCAGGAAATGACTGTGTTTTTGTTGTTGTTGATCGCTTTTCTAAGATGGCGATTTTGGTTGCCTGTAAGAAGAGCATCACAGCAGAGGCCACTGCCAAGCTCTTCTTTGAATGAGTCTGGGTACATTTTGGAATCCCACAAACCATTGTCTCAGATAGAGATAGTCGATTTCTCAGGACATTTTGGTCGAGCCTCTAGTCATTGCTAGACACCAAGCTCACCAAATCCATGACCTTCCACCCCCAGACAAATGGCCAAACCGAGGTTGTAAATCGAATGATTGTGCATATCCTTCGCATGTATAATTCAAATCACCCTCACACATGGGATGAGAGATTTCCCTATGTCCAACATAGCTACAATCGATCCCTTCATAGCTCAACCAACCATAGCCCCTTTCAGGTGGGGTTGAGATTCCAACCATTGGGTCCCATAGATGTTACACTTCCCCTTGCGGTCACCTCGATCGACTCATCTCCTGCTCCAACTAAAGCTGAAAAAGCCACCCGGTTCATTGAGAGAATCCAACACATCTTCCAATAGGTTCAAGACATCCTACAGAAGTCCAATGAAAAGTACTAAGTGCCATGATTAACATCGGGTGCCACATAAGTTTCAGGTGGGCGACAAAGTTTGGTTGCACTTGCAGAAAGAACGCCTTATGGGACCCATCATAAGCTTCCGTTATGGGCCATAAACCATCACCAAGGTTGTGGGGGACAATGATTTTGAGCTCAACATTGCTCCCTTCCTTGGCCTGCACCTAGTGTTCAACGTGGATCTCCTTCGCCCTTATTTCCCACCATTATTGGACACCTCAGAAGTAGCAAAACAACTGACACCAATAGAGCTCAACCCTGACTGCATACAACAGGAATCTAATGATTAGATTGTGGACACACAGATAAATGGAACTCGACAACAAAGGATCCAACTTATCGAGTCGTCAAAGCAGGGAAGCTCCTGCACCAAGGCAAGTGGCTCACCGGGGGCCAAATTCAGCAGAAATTTCCTCATCTGATGGGGGACCTCAACGCAATGGAGACCATTGCTTCCTAAGGAGGGAGGATTGATCCAGATGGATATCTGTTGAGCCTCTAAATTGACATCCCCACTACCCTATTATACTCCTCATCTATACCTTTTTGGCTTACCTAAGCTTGGGTAAATGACAAAGAACACTACCATTAGCCATCGATAAGGTCATAAGGTAAAGTATAATTAATTCATGCATTTTTGTGGTTTATTGAGATAGGAGATTAAATGTTTCATGTACTAATGCTTCAATTTTCCATGTATAATCTTTGACCTCTAGATAAGTCCAGCCTTCCTGTACCAGCTCATCTATCCGGTACTTATGCATCACAATATCAGCTGTCACGATTCGATACCAACGGCCGTAGACTGTCGTGATCTGGTACCAACCATTTGTGCACTGTTCAAATTATGTACCATCTACCTGCCACGATCCGGTACCAATACATGAAGCTGAATGTACCAAGATTAGCTCCAGATCGTGCCCAAGACAATTGTTGGATGTTTATTGAATCATAAATGTTTTAGCAAGGCTATGTTAGGATAGTTTGTTGTTGCTTCATCCTCATGCACTTCGTTTCACGAGGATGAAGCTTAACATATGTAACCAAATAATTAAATTTAACAATTCACTGATTTGCAAACAATTTCACCTCCTTGTGTTTCACGACTAAGACTATTTAAATAGTCATGGCAAGGATGGTGGAGGTAGTGAAGAGTTATCATAATACAAGATGTCAAACAACGTTACATATTGCAGAACATATTCTGGGTGAAGATTAATAGAAGGACATCATTTATCTCCATGTCTTGATCGTCTATGATTGAATGTGAGTTGAGTTGTTAGCATAGTTTGATTCTATGTTTTGAAGTTTGAGTAAGAGTAATGTGTGGGTTGAAAGCAAGCTTACTGTAGACTCCAGTTGTTGACCTGTTGAAGCAGCAATGGCCCACTGCCCAACAAAGTTTAGCATCTCCGTAGATTAGTATTAGCATTTGATTTCAATAGTGTAAATGTTAGATTAGTTGAAGCGTTAATTCTTTTAGATGATAGCAGTATAGTTTAGACTAGGATTTCAATTATATGATTGCTTAGAGATCTTTACTCACTTGTTTCTGCATATGCTCTGTTTTTATGAATTTGATTTTGTTTCATGGACATGAATGTTGGCAGCAGTAGTCAGACATATTTGAAGGAGAACTAGTGAAGTTCACAACAACACATTGTGAACCACAACATACTCAGTATATTGACTGTTGAACTACCCATGCTATGTCTTGATGATTGATGTGTGATTTCCCTTTCAGAAGTGTGGTTGCATAGTTAGTTTTCTGGGTCAGACAACAGAGTTGATCTGTCAAAAGAACTCCATATCATATTTGCATGTGCCATAATGGAGTAGATAGCCTCTCTGTGAAAGACAACCAAAGTGTGTTTCAGTTTGCTAGTTTGTCTTGTTTCCAGCATACATAATCTAGAATAGTTCTATACTCATGAAATTAGAATTACCTTTCGTACTGGTGTCTTGTAACTCTGTTGATTACGAATCCTAGATTGATAATTAATGAGTGCATTATACTAAACATATAAGCAACACAACATTTTGGCACCGTTGTCGGGGACTTGCAAACGGTAGGAAGTGATTTTTAGCTTAGATTGTTTGCATAAATTTTGAATGCTTTTAAAGGCTGCATAAGGGAGGAGGATAAAACATTTAAGACGTGAGTGTAGAGCCACACGACCACTAGAGTGGGGTTCTCCGAAGCCTGGTTGCCTTCTTACCTTATAGATAGAATTAGGATTTCAATTCAGTTAAGAATCAAATTTCCATTTCATGCATAGATATAGAGATAACAAGGGTAGATTTGTAAGCTCTAAAGAGTAAAAAACAACCCCCCCCACTAATCTAACTGACATTGGTGCAGGAAAAATTCCATCGGGAGAAAATTCAAGGGGAGCCAGCGAGGCTCCAAAAGGAGAACCTAAAACGGAAGAATCAACATTGGGGCGGGCAGAACGTGAATCCGATGAACATTTAGGAGACACAAAAAATCCAGTTTCTAAACCATCTATCAGTGGAATGGAAGAAAAAGAAGGAAATGAAACCATAGAGACTGAGACTTTTGGGTTTCCAATCTTGGATATTTCCAGAAACATCAGGATGAAAAATATCCCACTATCATCGTTACCCACTTTCAGAGGTATGTCAACTGAAGATCCAGATTTATTTTTATTCGAGTTTGACATATTATGTAGAAGCTATAACTACTCAGACGATGCCCAAAAACTTAAGCTCTTTCCTGCTACAATGAAAGATTCAGCCTTAAGATGGTTCATGAGCTTAGGAGAAAATACAATCCTCTCTTGGGATCAGATGAAAGACACATTTTTATGGAAATACCAAGACTATTGTAAGGACAATGCTAAAAACGACATTTTTAAAATGCAGAAAACAGAAGATGAAAGCCCTGAAGACTACTTAGAAAGGTTCTTATACAACTATCAGAAACCAAAACTACTCACCATAGACCCAACTGTAGTAAGTACTGTATTCTCTAAAGGTCTTAGAGATGACTGCATAGAATTTTTAAACTTGTTGAGTTCAGGAGATGTACACCAAAAGCCTTTTGCAGAGATTGCAGATTACTGTAAAAGATACTCAAGAGGACAAGCTAAAACAAGCAAAGGACCAAGAGATTCTTTTAGCAGAAATACAAAACAAAGCTCAGGGGCATAACCAGAACTGAGTTAGGAAACTTATTGGAGAACTTTAAAACATACATCATGAGCACAATCAGTAACCAGTTAGATACTCTAAAACTAAAAAAGAAACAATAAGAAGAGTTTGCTTTAGAAATATTTTGTCATAGATGTCAAAAGAAGCATAGTGAGAAGGAATGCCCATTAAATGTCATAGAAATATGTGGCTTGTGTACACTAGAACACCCCACATCTGAGTGTCCAACTTTTCTTGAGCTACAAGCCATGTATAGGGGAGGAGGAGTCTCACAAGAACAACCATACCCTTCCAGAACACCTTGGAGATCCCAAAACCCAAATACATTTTATGACGCTAATGCACAATATCAACAATGACAATGGGGTCCTTCTCCAATGACCTATCCACAATGGACACCTCAACAAGCTCAAACTCAACCTTGGCAACAAGGTTGGAGGGGACCTGTGTATGAAGATCCCTCTTACCCTACATATCCACAGTACCCTGCAAACATTTTCCAATTACTACCTGGATTCAACCCACCACAGATGCAAGATTTACTCCCACCTCCTATACAACAGAAATTTACAACCCCCTTGAACCCTAAACAACAGCAACAACCACCTATAAATGCCAATCAACAACAAAACCAAGCTACCCACAACCCTATGAAACCAACAACAATCCTTGCCCAACCAATCCCTAACCCCAATAATCGAACCACCCACCCGGTGCAAAATACAGAAGTTCAAACATTTCCCACCTATGAAATTCAACTACGATCGGGGAAAGTTGTAAACCAATCAAATCCTGCAATAATAATTCAGGAGGAAAATGATAATCATTCTGAGGAAGAAAACACTCAAACCACCCCTACAGAATAAGAGACCTCCCCTCCTATTCCAATCACTTCTCAGTCTGTACGAGTACCTCAACAAGTTAATCTCCCACCCTACCCCGAAATACTATTAGTGAAGAAACCTGACCCACCCTTGCACAGAGATATAGAGGATGAATTATGAAATGTATGTATAAAAATACCTCTGCTGCAAGCCATTAAGGATATCCCCATATATGAAAAAATCATAAGGGATCTTTGCATTAAGAAACCAGGAAAGAAGAAGAAGGAACCTCCCCTTGTTCAGGTGGTGGGACAATTATCTGAATTTATTTCTGAAATGCCATATAACTATAATGACCTTGGAAACCCTGTAGTCACTGTTGAAATTAATGGTATTTCTCTACCAAACACACTCATTGATTTGGGTGAAACAATTAATGTAATGCCTTTTGACACTATGCAAAATCTCCAAATCAACCAGTTAAGACCAACCCAAACCATGATAGAGTTGGCAGATAAGTCAGTCATTAGCCCTGTAGGAAGTCTAGATGATGTCACAGTCACTCTAGCTTCTTGGGAATATCCAGTAGACTTTTTAGTCATCTATTCTAAATCATCCTCCAAACCAGGACACCCTGTGGTTCTCGGCCACCCTTGGCTGGCCACAATAGATGCCTTTATCAGCTGTCGGTCTGGTGAGATGACTATATCCAATGACACACATAGCCAAAAACTTGTTCTCTTCCCTCCTGCCCAACCGACACAGGAAATACCTGTTTGGTTAGAAAACCCTTATGGAGAGGAAGATTGCATCAGACCCCTATTAACACTTGAACGAATAAGAGGAATGCAAGAACAATTGGATGAACAAGTCTTAAGTTTATTTTTGGATGATACAAATTGCATTGAATACCCGAGGTCATTTGCAAAATTATCACATATTTTCAGTTCTGAATTTCAACAAACTTGGCACCCTGATATCACTCAATTATATACTTTATCACCAGCTTCCTCAGAGAAGGAAGAAAATATTGAACTTGTTGAGATTAGCCCAAGAAAACCTTTGTATATCAACTCTAGTTTGGAACTAGAACAAAAGACACAAGTAATTGAAATGATCCAAAGTCAATTTGATGCCTTTGCATGGGATTATGTAGACATGAAAGGCATTCACCTTGACACATGCACACATCATATCTACACTAATGACCAAATCAGACCAATTATACAGCCTCAACGAAGGATGAATCCAACCCTTACAAGATATTGTAAAAGAGGAATTACAAAAACTCCTTGAAGCCAATCTCATATACCCCATTTCAGATAGTCAATGGGTATCTCCACTTGTCATAGTTCCCAAGAAAAATGGTAAGTGGAGAATATGTGTAGACTTCCGGGAGTTGAACAAAGCCACCCATAGGAATTATTTTCCCTTACCATTTATTGATCAGGTGTTGGATACCTTGTCCGGAAAGAAGTATTTTTCGTTCCTGGATGGGTTTAGTGGTTATAACTAAATACAAATAGCACCCGAAGACTAGGAGAAGACCACTTTCACCTACCCATGGGGTACCTATGCTTATAGGGTGCTCTCTTTTGGACTTTGCAATGCCCCAACCACTTTTCAAAGGGTTGTCCTAGCCATTTTCTCTGACTTGACCAATGATTGTGTGGAAGTCTAGATGGATGACTTTACAGTCCATGGACAAGACTTCCAGGAAGCTTTGACCAGTCTAGAAAAAGTCTTGATTAGGTGTAAGGAAACTAATCTTTCCTTAAGTAATGAAAAGTAAAAAATAATTCTCACTGAAGGTATTGTTTTGGGACATCACATCTCTGGTTCTGGAATGAGAGTTGATCCGACAAAGATTTATATTATCACACAAATCAGAATACCTTCCTCACAAAAGGAAGTTCACATCTTTTTAAGGCATGCTGGCTACTATAGAAGATTCATTCCGAATTTTACAAGCCTAGCTACCCCTTTATTCAAGTTATTATCTAAAGAAGCCGAATTTAAGTGGGATAATGAATGCCAAATATCTTTTGAAATTCTAAAACAGAAATTGTCAACTACCCCTGTATTAAGAGGAACAAATTGGTCCCTTCCTTTTCATATCTGTATCGATGCCTTAGACACAGCCCTTGGGGCAGTTCTTGGACAAAGGGAAAATCAAATGCCCTATGCTATTTACTTTGTCAGTAAAAATATGTCTCTAGTTGAAGTTAATTATACGGTCACAAAAAAAGAATTGCTAGCTGTAGTCCATGCTATCAATAAATTTAGACACTATATTATAGGATATCAAGCTTTTGTACACACTGATCATTCAACCATCAAATTATTAATGAAAAAACCTGTAACAAATCCTAGAGTTACAAGATGACTCTTATTATTACAAGAGTTTAATATCAACATTATTGATAGACTTGGTAAGGATAATCTCGTGGTTGATTTCTTATCTAGAATGATTCATCTGGGAGATAACGCACAAGTAGAAGATAACTTTCTTGATGAAAATTTGTTTGCTATTTTTACATTCACTCCTTGGTATGCAGATGTAGCTAACTATCTTATGACAGGGAAGATGCTTTAGAATTGTCTCCTAGAGAAAAACATAAAGTAATTCAACTAAGTGAAAACTACATGTGGCACGATGATTGCCTCTACAAAATAGGACCAGATTTGGTAATCAGGAGATGTGTAAGGGAAGATGAAATTCATGATATTCTGCAAGCCTGCCATGATGGTCCGTGTGGAGGACACTTCGCAGACAAGAGAACCGCTTACAAAGTTCTGCAATCTGGTTACTACTGGCCTCATATTTTCAGAGATTCTAAAACTTATGTATCCAATTGTGATGAATGCCAACGAATGGGTAAGCCTACTACACGAGACCAAATGCCACTTCAAGCCCAAGTAGCTATTGAGCCTTTCGAGAAATGGGCATTAGATTTTGTAGGGACCATTAACCCTACATCTAAGAAGAAAAAGTATATACTTGTATGCACTGAATACGTGACTAAGTGGGTTGAAGCAAAAGCTTTACCAACTGCAAGTGAACAATTAGTGGTAGATTTCCTTTTTCACGACATCTTTACTAGATTTGGTGTACCTCGAGAAATTGTGACTGATCAGGGAACTCAATTTACCTCTCATCTAGTCAAAGCTATCACAGAACAGTACAAAATCAAACACATGAAATCTACACCCTACCATCCATAGGCAAATGGAAAAGTATAATCTACCAACAAAGTTATTGAGTCCATTCTTACCAAAACAGTACAACTACACCACAAGGATTGGGATGATAGATTATTAAAATCCTTATGGGCTTATAGAATCACCTGGAGGAATACAACAAAACATATACCCTACGAGTTGGTGTATGGGAAGCATGTGCTTCTTCCCATAGAATTCCAGATCAAAGCCTTCAGGACTGCAGTACAAGTTGGCATGAACTTGGATGAAGCCCAACAACAAAGACTCTTGCAGCTTAATGAGTTGGACAAAATCAGGCAGGAAGCACTTCAAAGAACCACCCTCATTCAAGAGAAGAGAACAAAATGGCATGACAAGTATCTCAAAAAGAAAAATTTTCAATAAGGAGATTGGGCCTTGTTGTATGACAACAGATTCAAGAAATTCAAAGGTAAGTTAACTACTCGTTGGATGGGACCTTACAAAATTGACACTGTCTATGATAATGGTTCAATCAGGATAAAGACAATTGACGAACAACAAACACCACTACTTGTGAATGGTCACCGGTTGAGAATTTATAACAAACCCCTGTCAAAAGAGGAATTTCTGACTCGTATACTACAAAATTCATATATGCAGGTGATCAGTAAGGAAGGAGACCCTCCTACTGATCCACATTGATTGATTGGTTTATTAGAAACTTTTTTTACATAGGCATGGATCGAGTTTTGTTAATAAGCTGAAGGTAACAAGAGATTCTTACCTCCTTTTGTTTTACTTTCACAATTTTTTGTAAGTGAATTTCTATAATTTATTTGATCCTTCACGAACTTGCTAAACATCAGTTTGTAGGCATCAACAATACTCTGTTCTAATCCGGTACCAGCAATACTACTTCGGTACTAGAAATCCTGTTCCGGTCCAGTACCAATAGTCCTGTGTTGGTCTGGTACTAGAAGTTTGTCCTTATACGGTACTATCAGGACACATTACCTAATTGACAAGGCATGCTACACATATTTCAAAATCTTATGTCAATTAATATGAAGTATGAATCCATGCAACAACCACTTAAGTTGGAAACGGGAAGATGAATGCAACATCAAATGGCAGCCCTTATGAAGCAATAATTTCTTTTGGTTTTGTTGCTTGAAAAAAAAGGACACAATCTTTACCTATGATTGTTCAAAGAACCATAATCCACTTCAAAGACTAGAAGTTGCCTTTATCCAGTATTTCATCATGATTAAAGGGACAAAAAAATATACTAGCCTACAAGTAACTATCTCACCCTAACTAGACTTCAATAGTATTCAATAGTATCAGTACCCTAAGGAAACTTTAGGTCATTCTCTTATGGACAAACTCAGACAAAATTGTACATCTGGATCACTCTAAAGAAATAATGTGCATAATAAGTTTTTTTTTCCTTCATACAAATCTTTAAAAGACATTCAAAGAAGACCATATACCTTCCAACCCAATACCATCCCAACCTGTAAAAAGGTTTTCAGACAAGCCTCCCCTGTCACCGTGCGAAGCACTCTTTAATAAAAACCAAAATAGGTGACTATGGACAAGAAGCCTCTGATGGAAAAAGGGTTTAAGAGACTAACCCACCGGGATACTGAACAGGTCTTCTGGCAGTGGGTACCGGTCTGTGGTATGACTAGGCAAACCCATCAGGGTACTGAACAAGCCTATTGACAATGGGGCATTCTTCCTAGGGAAGGGATCTCTCACTAATTATCACAACTACCCCACCAGAGTACTGAACAGGCTTGCTGGCAGTGGGTTCTGATTGAGAAATGTCTCATCTATACTTGTCTGATTGAAAAATTCACTTTTGTCATCTAAAAAAAAGTAAAGGTCACTATTGACATTTATGAGATACAAACTCCAGATTATAAAGCAACATAATTACTACAAGAAAATGTCCATTTGAGAATTAACCTAAGTCAACTTACTGGTCTAGCATCTAAAGCCTGCATTACCTAAGAAGGAAACTTCTTAGGAGTGGAGCCCTAACTAGGGAGTTTAATCTACTTATACTGTGAAATTTATCTATAACATCTAATGATAGTAAATCTCTAAAGCAAGTTAGGTTGGTTTTGTTCTTCTGGAAAACATATAAAAACCTTCTTGTTTTCACTATTGAATGCTACCTTTGTCAATAAGTCATCAAAAGAAAGGCAATTTCAATTTTTAGGCATGTGATCATATGCTAAGTGATAAATGTACTTCTGGAATTTGATTTGGTTTCTTTTCTCTTATCATCTTTTCTCCATTATGATACAGAATGTTGAATCTTCTTGCATAAAGATATGCAACATCCTTGGCATGGGGGAAGGTCAAAGAGCTATTTTTCAGACTCACATCTCACCTTCAGAAACCAACACGATCACCCTACAACCCTGCAGAACCAAATACAAAAGAAGATAAGCACAGAATAAAGAAGTACAGGAAATTCCAGTACCAAGCTTTCATAAAACTCCAACCTAAAAAGATGAATTCTAACAATCTACAAGCAGTCGCATATGCTATGGGTATTGATCATACAAAGGTAAAAGCAAAGGTAGCATGGTATTTATTTTCCTTTGCTCATAAAACTACAATAGGTATGAAAATATATACTAGATCTTATGACCTTAGTATTAAAATGATGCACCTATCCCTCATACCCATATGCCTAAACTTAATCAATCCTCTCATAAGTGCTCGAAAATGGTTGAGGGCAAAATCACATCAAAGCATGAATATGAAGCATGTCTAGTAATGATAGGCCACGGATGTACTTTGTCCTTAAGCAAATCACAAACTTATCTTCTGTCATGAACCATGATCCAACATCAAATTCACCACTCGGAAGTCCAATCACCTATCCCAAAATGATGCTTTGACACCCAATGTCTTGTCCTCATCACTACATTAACAGGTAGATATGAAATGGCTTATCTGGGTGGCGAACCTATCCTGATAAGCCTCATCTGGTCTTAAATTTTCCTTGTGACATCCTTACTTAAACTTACCATTCTCATTATCGACGCCATCACCATATTTCCCTTGTCGTTACCTTTTTCCAGTTCTGAGCCTACTCCTCTCTGCGCTCTCCGGTACCAAACCCTTACCCTCATCAATTGACTAAATCCTTGCACTATAGCCCAATTCTTTTCTCACAATTTATAACGATGGTCGTAAGTAGACATGAACCGGTCTTCCAAATTTATAAAGAGACCGAGGAGTTCCAACTATGTCGAGAGAAGTATGCTAGATCGAGATGGATGCCATTTTTGGAGAAATTCACATGCTGGCACGAGAAGATATCTCACTAATTTATTCAAGGTTACGATGGAGAGATTGTGCATATAGGAAATCTGTAGCTAACAATCAATGAAGCAACCTTAAGGGAGGTCATGGGATTACCTAACAGAGGAGCCAAATACTTCAAAGGTGTAGGAATCAAGAAGGAAATGTGCCAACGATTTTTGAAAGAATATCATCAACACCTTGATTGGAAAAAGGGGATCCCTAGGAACTATATCAAGGAAGAGTATCATCCAATTATTGCTAGTCTTCAACGATTCCTCACTTGTGAGGGAAGGTATGTTGTGACCTTCATATATCATCTTAGGCTTCTATTACACTTTGAAGGAGGCCCTGAAATTGATTTCCCATATTTTCTATGGATGAGTTTGAACAAAATGGTAAGAGGTGTCAAATCCCTATCCAAAACTGAGAAGACTAGCATTTACCATCAAGGTCTTATTAAGATGTTAGTTTTACATGAAATTAGGAAAAAAAGGATTAGTTGGAAAATCCTTATCATTCAACACCTTCCCACAGAAAAAAAAACCTGTGGAGGAATCCCAGTGTGCTCCAAAGAAAAATAAGGAACCTCAAAAGAAAAAGGGCAAGAAGGATAAAGCAACTCCATCATCATCTAGAACAATGAGCCAACACGAAAAATATAGTAAACAAGCAGGGCCCTCTTCCATAGTCAATAAGACTTTTAAAAGTCAAGAATCAAAAGGTAAAACCAAATTAATAGAGGATACTTCAACAATAGCACTTGAGGAGAAGGGCCATAAGAAAAAAACTGTAAGGAAAGGGAAGAATAGCTCAGAAAATAAAAGTGAACAGTTTATAGAACAATCCCCTGTAACCATTCCACAAATAGAAAATAAGAAAAGGAAGCATGTGAGAATCCCTGATCCAGTACCTCCTTGTTAAAGAACCACAAGGATCATGGCAAAGAGAGGAAAAGTAGTTGTCAGTCCTCATACACAGGAAGATCCAATTGATCTTACCTCCCATTCTAAAGACTTATCTTTCCAGGATGACATCCCTAGTTTGACCGAGGAACAAGCCACTATTAATTTATGTGGGATGAGGGAGGAAGTGGAGGAAATAGAATGCATCCAGCCAGTAATAATGGAGTCAACAAGGACCTTAACAAAAGAATAGATGAAGAAAAATATTGGGGAACTGCAAAAACAAAATCAGGAACTCAAACAAGAAGTGAAGGAATACCAACTATTGGACATGTATATCAAAAAGGAAAACGAGCAATTGAAAGCAACCAGACAACAAATTCAAGATGACCATGAAGAGAATTCTAATAAGCTCAAGAAGGTACTACGACTCCTACAATACATTAGGGTCATAAAAATGGAGTTGAAAGAAGAGGCCTTAGCCATCAACATCATTGATCCACAGAAGTAAAGAATGCAGTCTCAAGTTTTGAAAAAATTTGGGTTTGTTTTCAGTTGCATGAGGACATGCAATGGTTTTGGCATGGGGGAATGTTGAGCCTCTAAATTAACATCCCCACTACCCTATTATACTCCTCATCTATACCTTTTTGGCGTACCTAAGCTTGGGTAAATGACAAAGAACACTACCATTAGCCATTGATAAGGTCATAAGGTAAAGTATAATTAATTAATGCATTTTTGTGGTTTATTGAGCTAGGAGATTAAATGTTTCATGTATTAATGCTTCAATTTGCCATGTATAATCTTTGACCTCTAGATAAGTCTAGCCTTCTTGTACCAGCTCAACTATCCGGTACTTATGCACCAAAATCTCACCTGTCGCGATCCAGTACCAACGACTGTAGATTGTTGTGATCTGGTACCAACGACTGTAGATTGTTGTGATCCGGTACCAACCATTTGTGCACTGTTCGGATCTGGTACCATCTACCTGTCATAATCTGATACCAATACAGGAAGCTGAATGTACCAAGTTTAGCTCCAGATCGTGCCCAAGGCTATGTTAGGATATTTTGTTATTGCTTCATCCTCATGCACTTCGTGTCATGAGGATGAAGCTTAAAATATATAACCAAACAATTGAATTTAACAATTGACTGATTTGCAAACGATTTCACCTCCTTGTGTTTCACGACTAAGACTGTTTAAATAGTCATGGAAATGATGGTGGAGGTAGTGAAGAGTTAGCATAATACAACATGTGAAGCAACGTTACATATTGCAGAACATATTCTGGGTGAAGATTAATAGAAGGATGTCATTTATCTCCATGTCTTGATCATTTATGATTGAATGTGAGTTGAGTTTTTAGCATAGTTTGATTCTATGTTTTGAAGTTTGAGTAAGAGTAATGTGTGGGTTGAAAGCAAGCTTACTGTAGACTCCAGTCGATGACCTGTTGAAGCGGCAAGGGCCCACCGCCCAACAAAGGTCAGGATCTTCGTAGATTAGTATTAGCATTTGATTTCAATAGTGTAAATGTTAGATTAGCTGAAGCGTTAATTCTTTCAGATGATAGCAGTATAGTTTAGACTAGGATTTCAATTATATAATTACTTAGAGATCTTTACTCACTCTATTTTTGCATATGCTCTGTTTTTATGAATTTGATTTTGTTTCATGGACATGAATGTTGGCAGCAGTAGTCAGACATATTTGAAGGAGAAATAGTGAAGTTCACAACAACACATTGTGAACCACAACATACTCAGTATATTGACTGTTGAACTACCCATGCTATGCCTTGATGATTGATGTGTGATTTCCCTTTCAGAAGTGTGGTTTCATAGTTAGTTTTCTGGGTCAGATAGCAGAGTTGATATGTCAAAAGAACTCCATCTCATGCTTGCATGTGCCATAATGGAGTAGATAGCCTCTTTGTGAATGAAAACCAAATTGTGTTTCAGTTTGCTAGTTTGTTTTGTTTCCAGCATACATAATCTAGAATAGCTCTATACTCATGAGATTAGAATTATCTTTCTTACTGGTGTCTTGTAACTCTGTTGATTACGAATCCCAGATTGATAATTAATGAGTGAATTATACTAAACATATAAGCAACACAACAATATCGGTGGCCACCCACCTTTTCCAACTGGCTCAAAATAGTTTTCTGACAATTTTGGCAATTTATTATTTTTAGCAGTGTTAACTTCCGGGGCCATTTTGAGGGCTTAAATGAAGTTTTTACGGGATAGAGTTCCTCAATGATAGCCTAAGGAACGATTGATCCCCCAAAATGAATCTCCGCGATGATACCTTTCCAACGGGCTATCACACACCTAAAATGAAGATCGTATGCAAAAGTTATGACCCCGGGAAGTTGATGTACTAACTTACCCAAACGGGGCCCACATGACTTTTGGCGCTTCATATCATAGGGTTAGGTTTTTGGATGTCTAGGGTTTTTGACATTCTTGTTTATTGTAAAAAGGCCTTCAGATCCTCATTGTAATCTTCTTCTTGCGAATGCGCACAACCAACACATCTCTTCTCAGAGATAAGCCGCCACCATTCCAGCAAGCTTATTTCCGCTGCATTTTACAGTTTCAGCTTATTTCATTATTGAATAGAAAACCAGTTTTACTGTATCTCTGTTATTTTGTGTTAAGAACCTGTTAATAATCTGTATTCATTTTGTTTTTCTCATAAAATCCGGATCAATGGTATCAGAGCGGTCTGCTCCTTGTCGTCTTAATGCATGTCCCCAACGAGGTCAGAGTACAAAGAGTTAAGTCTCGAGCTTGTTTCTCTTGAGGATAGAAGCTCTCGAACGCCCAAGAAACCTCTCATGGTAGGAGAAAAGAAAGATGACGGGACATGAGATCCTTTCAAATTGTTGATTGAGAAAGCCCTCATGCAACAGAGCAACGAGATGATGGATAGTTTCGCGCAAATCCTTCGACGACTACCAACATGCGACTCATCTTTTTCGAACGAAGGCGTCGCCCCCTTCAAAATACAAATAAACTTCAATATTCCTATATTTGAAGGTTAGATAGACATAGATGCTATAGACAAGTGGTTGAATCTACTAGAAGGGTATTTTTCTGTCCATAACTTTTCGAATAGAGAAAATATTACTGTTGTGCTCCTCAAAGCCGTTCCCCATGTCAAAGATTGGTGGGAAACTTTCTGTGAGTAAAAGGAAACAGAGGAAACCTCATTATTTTTAGTCACGACCACCTGGGAATCCTTCAGGGATGCTATTAAGGAAGAATACTACCTTGTCGGAAGTTATGATAACCTGTATACCAAATGGACCACACTGCGGCAAGAAGGAGACCAAGCAGTGCCCGATTTCACAAATATCTTCCATACCTTGCGCACCAAGCTGGGTATCAAAGATTCAAAGCGACATCTGGTGCTCAAGTATCATGGTTCTCTGCATAGATACATCCATACCGAAATGAAATTTTTGGACATCTCATCCTTGGGTGCGGCCTACCGATATGTTGTCAAAATCGAGCAGAAGCTCAAACAAAAGACACGACAATTTGGGTCTGGGAACCCCTCACAACAAAAGCTAGGAAAGGGAAGCCCCAACCCATAGAATAAAGGACATAGCAAAGATGGACAGTATCAGGACAACCAATCCAAGCCACAAGCAAAGAAGGACACTAGAAAGAAAAAGAAAGATATCGGGAAGTGGTGCGACTTCCATAAGAGCTCTTGGCATAACACTGCAGACTGCCGCTCAAAGCAGTCATTAGTGGCCGAAGTGAAAGCCTCCGAATCAGATGTAGATTCCGACTCTGAGTAGAATCCAAAAAGGGGAATACAGATCATTGATGTGGAACCCAGTGCCACCGTTTCTACCACCAAGATCCAGCCTCGTGAACCAGACGAGTCAGAAGAAAGAGAGCGCCTCTTCCATTCACAGATGTCGGTAAAAGGCACCCCGTTGCACTTCATCGTTGATAGCGGTAGCCAGAAGAACCTCATCTCAGCAGAGGTCATCAAGCGACTCTCCCTTCCAAAAATTCCACACCCACAACCCTACACCATTGGATGGCTCCGCCAAGGAAGCGATCTCTGCGTCAGCCAACAGTGCCAACTGTCATACGTCATCAAGCCCTTGAAAGACAATGTATTATGTGATGTTGCTTCTCTCAAAATTTGTGATGTTCTTTTGGGCCAACCTTATTTATGGAAACATCATGTTGTATATGAGTCTAGGCCTCGTAGTGTTATTATTACTTTGAGCACGAAATTGTACAGGATACCTGAGGTAGTCCCACCTAGTGTTATTTCCTTGATCTCTGCTAAGCAATGCAGGAAGGTCATATCTTAGATGGGGAAGTTTGTCTTCTTCGTGATTCTCTATTAGAATAAGAGAAATATCACAACCACATCCAAGGTCTCTGCGACCGACCTCTCCACACAACAGAAGCAAGTAGATAAGGTCGTGGAAGAATACTCAGATATCTTCTCCTCACCTACAGGGGTACCTCTGCACTGCCAGGTCAAGCACCCCATTGATCTGACCCCCGACGCATCGCTTCCCAGTGAGCCAATCTATCACCGTTATTGGTTAGAGAATGAGGAGATCAAGCGACAGATCCAAGAGCTGAAGGGGCACATCCGTCCTAGCTCATCACATTGTGGGAGCCCAATCTTGCTAGTACAAAAGAACGATGGAACCTGGCGACTTTGTATTGATTACCGGGATTTGAATAAAATCACAGTTAGAAACCGATACTCGATTCCCTGAATCGACAACCTCCTTGATCAACTCACGGGAGAAAAATACTTCAGTAAGATTGATCTAAAGTGTGGCAACCACCAAGTCCCGATAGAATAGACAGATGTATGGAAGACTGCCTTCAAGTCAAAGGGAGGCCTTTTTGAATGGTTGGTCATGCCCTTTGGTTTGACAAATTCTCCAGCTACTTTGATGAGGATGATGGACGATATCTTGTGACCATTCACCAATACTTTTGTATATTGTATCTAGATGACATTCTAATTTACAACAAGACTTGGGCCGAACACTTGAAGCATATTCAACAGGTTCTGCACACTCTGCGGCAGCACAAGCTATACGCCAACTTGGAAAAATACTCCTTCGGCATGGACATGGTCCATTACCTAGGATACATCATTGATAAAGATGGCATACATGTGGATCGAGGCACGATCCAAGTCATCTGTGACTGGCCAGCCCCAACAACACTCACTGAGATTCAAAGCTTCTTGGGCCATGCCAATTTCTACCACAGGTTCATGTTGGGATTCTCCCATATTGCATGGGCCCTCAGCCAAATAAATAGGGGTGGTGGTAAGGAAAAATTTGCATGGGGCCAGTCCCAACAACAAGAGTTTGATGATTTGAAGTAGTTCTTATGCTCAACCCCAATACTTTCACTACCATACCCGCAACATCCCTTTGAAATTGAGACGGATGCTTCAGACTATGTTGTGGGCGTCGTTCTCACTTAGCACGACCACCCTATGGCCTATCATAGTGAGACACTGTCAGATACTGTTCGTAAGTAACCTACTTACGACAAGGAAATGTACTCCATTGTACAAGCCTGCCGCCAGTGGAGACATTACATTCTTGGGAAGGAGACAGTCATCCACATTGATCATAAGCCACTGCAGTTCATGTAGACATAGAGAAAATTGCAGAATGACCGCCATCAAAAGTGGTCCACATACTTGCAACAATTCCACCTCAACATCAAGTATAAAACAGGAAGCACGAATCACGTCGTTGATTGCCTCAACAGACCTCCAGTCGTTACACAAACCACGGTGCTAGAATCTTGCGGCCATGAGACATCTGGATGGCCCCAACTCTATGAGATAGACCTTGACTTCGCCACCACCTACCAAATGCTGGGTGAAAACGTAGTTGTCGATAATTTCCATCTTCAGGATGGGTTGTTGTGTCGTCTGGGCCATATCTGTGTTCCATCAAGTGAGTGAGCGAAACTGATCTGGGAAGCCCACTACAGTCGGGTGGCAGGACACTTCGGCGTCGAAAAGACAGTGGTGATGCTACAAAAACATTTCTATTGGCCGAAAATTTGACAGGAGGTTAGCAAGTATATCAGGTCCTGCACTGCCTGCACTATTGCCAAATCGACCACTAAGAAACAGGGCCTGTACACCCCTCTTCCTACTACTGATGTTGATTAAGGTTGGTTTTCATTGATGTCAACCCTTGAAGAAAGACCCGTAGCACAAAGTTTTGGGTAATGGACCCAATAGTGTTTGATGTAAATATGACTCATTATATTTTTGTCATGGTTGATAAGAAGTAAATATGGATGAACTCCAAAGTGGTCCCCTTATGGTGAAAGCCCTCACGGGAAGACGCTTTGTGGAGTA
>ML777104.1:2082550-2123460 GCA_009831015.1 Picea engelmannii | reverse complement strand
AGTGGACCCAACCCTAAAATAAGGAAAGTGGGGCCAAGTGACCTAGAAGATGTTTTTAAGGAAGCTACTTGGAGAGTATAAATAAGAGGCAAGGCTCTCTCATTTGAAATAAACTTGAGAATATTGAATATCTATAGGTGTCTAAGGTATACAAATGATATCTAAGCTGAAATTCTGAGGAAAATGAAGAAAAGAAGGCCGAAATGCAAGGAAAGATAAATTATTTTGATGGTGCTTTCTAATGTATGTTATTTTTAGGTCATCTCACCATTTTCGCTATAACTTTTTTTCTATAATGATTCAGATCCTGAATTTCTATGAAAGTGAGGAAAAATATCCAAGTATCTGTGGTTAAAAATTAAGCTTGTGGGTCGTTGTATTTTGGTAGTTACACTCTGTGGAAAATAGGGTTTGTGGCCAGTCCTGAAACTAGTCAAAATCAGGTGTTTCGGGCAATAATGTCATAAATTCTTCATAACAGATCCAAATTCAGTGAGAAAAATTGTGTTGGTTAGGGTACAGTCTGTAGTATTCTATGTAACATTTTCAGATCATTTCATTAAATATTTAGTGTGGTGCACGCTCTACAAGGTCGCTCTCTAGAATAAGCCAGAATTCAGCAAGGTATGCCATTTTTGCTATAACTCCTTTTTTGAGAGGATCCAAGTAGTGCCACTTGGAGGAATTGCATAAAAAACACTAAATAACATTGTGTATGAGTTTCATATCTTTATACATTATAGGTTCAAAATTATGATTACTTCAAGTTAGGGTTGTTGACTAATCCAAAACTAGGCATGTGAGACTAAAGAAAAGTTTGATGAAAATGATAGTCTCTTGTTTTTAAAGTTAGGGAAGGTTTGTAGGAATATGATCATATAAAAAAAGTCTATTACAAAGATACAAATCAGGTTTGGATGATGAAATTGATGAGGGCTTTTGGTTGAGGTACATGTTGAGTACATGGTTGAGACAAGTAGTTGATGAGTTGGCGCACATACATGAGGTTTATAGTTGATGATGTTGGTACATATTGATGAGTCATAGTTGATGAGTAGTTGACACATAATTGGTACATACTTGGCACATGGTTGGATGCACTTGTTTATGGTACAGGTTGATTACAGGTTGGTGCATGGTTGATGCACTTGTTTATGGTACATGTTGATTACAGATTGGTGCATGGTTGATGCACTTTTTTGTGGTACAAGTTGATTACAGGTTGAGGTATAGGTTGATGCATGGTTGATGCAAGGTTCAAATTTATTGGTATAGGTTTATAGTGGTATATCTCACAGTGATAGTGTGACAGTGGTTCCATCATTCTACTTCTACTTCAGGGTGGCAGGACGGGGCAAGGACAGGTGGTTGTAGCGACCTTCCGGTTGTAGCCGGAGAAAATTGGGGGTTGTAGCCTCCTTCTGGTTGTAGCCAGAGATTTGGGGAGTTAGAGCTTCCCTCAGGTTGTAGCTTGAGAAACTAGGGGGTTGGAGCCTCCTTCCAGTTGCAGCTGGAAAACAAAGGAAGTTGGTGCTTCCAATGAATGTAATTCTTCAAGACATATAAGAAAAAGAATTCCATGTTTTTTTCCTGATTTGGGTTTCCACATAAAACACTGGTGTACTGTGTAGGTGTATGATTGTTCATTGCTTATTTACTCTACAGTTATTGGATAATAATGCTTCATTGATATAACACTTGGATTATATGGTTAAAAGGGATTAAATTGCTCTATTACTGATTCACTGCCCCTCTCAGTAATCCAACAACGGATAGGCCATGGGAATCCATCTCAATGGACTACATGTCGAGCCTCTCGTTCACCAAGCGGGGAAATGATTGTGTTTTTTTGGTTGTTGATCTCTTTTCTAAGATGGTGATTCTGGTTGCCTGCAAGAAGAGCATCACAATAGAGGCCACTGCCAAGCTCTTCTTGTAACGAGTCTGGGTACATTTTGGAATCCCACAAACCATTGTCTCAAATCAGGATAGTCAATTTCTCAGCACATTCTGGTCGAGCCTCTGGTCACTGCTGGACACCAAGCTCACCAAATCCACGACCTTCCACCCCCAGACAGATGGCCAAACCGAGGTTATAAATCGAATGATTGTGAATATCCTTCACATGTATAATTCAAAGAAACCTCGCACATGGGATGAGAGCCTTCCCTATGTCCAACATAGCTACAACCGAGCCTTGCATAGCTCAACCGACCATAGCCCCTTTCAGGTGGGGTTGGGATTCCGACCATTGGGTCACATAGATGTTACACTTCCCCTTGTGGTCACCTCGACCAACTCATCTCCTGCTCCAACTGAAGATGACAAAGCCACTTGGTTCATTGAGTGAATCCAACACATACGCCAACAAGTTCAGGATATGCTACAGAAGTCCAATGACAAGTACATATAATGCCATGATCAACATCGGGTGCCACATAAGTTTCAGATGGGTGACAAAGTTTGGTTGCACTTGCAGAAAGAACGCCTTACAAGGCCCCATTAGAAGCTTCCGTTATGGTCCATACACCATCACCAAGGCCGTGGGGGACAATTCTTTTGAGCTCAACATTCCTCCCTTCCTTGTCCTACACCCAGTGTTCAACGTGGATCTCCTTTGCCCTTATTTCCCACCATTATTGGACACCTCAGAAGTAGCAGAACAACTGACACCAACAGAGATCAACCTTGACTGCATACAACATACATCCAATGATCATATTGTGGACACACAGATCAAGGGCACTCAACAACAAAGGATCTAGCTTTATCGAGTCATTAAAGCAGGGTAGCTCCTTCACCAAGGCAAGTGGTTCACCCGGGGCCAAATTCAACAAAAAATTCATCATTTGATGGGGGACCTCAACGCATTGGAGACCATTGATTCCTAAGGAGGGAGGATTGATTTATATGGATATCGGTGGCCACTCACCTTTTCCAACTGGCTCAAAACAATTTTTTGAATATTTTGACAATTTACTATTTTTAGCAGTTTTAACTTCCGGGGCCATTTTGAGGGCCTAAATGAAGGTTTTTCGGGATCGAGTTCCTCAATGATAACTAAAGGCATCAATGAGCCCCCAAAATGAATCTCTGCGATGATACTTCCCAACAAAGGTCAATATCTTCTTAGATTAGTATTAGCGTTTGATTTCAATAGTGTAAATGTTAGATTAGCTGAAGCGTTAATTCTTTCAAATGATAGTAGTATAGTTTAGACTAGGATTTCAATTATATGATTGCTTAGAGATCTTTACTCACTCAGTTTTTGCATATGCTCTGTTTTTATGAATTTGATTTTGTTTTCATGGACATCAATGTTGGCAGCAGTAGTCAGACATATTTGAAGGAGAACTAGTGAAGTTCACAACAACACATTGTGAACCACAACATACTCAGTATATTGACTGTTGAACTACCCATGCTATGTCTTGATGATTGATGTGTGATTTCCCTTTCAAAAGTGTGGTTGCATAGTTAGTTTTCTGGGTTAGATAGCAGAGTTGATCTGTCAAAAGAACTCCATCTCATACTTGCATGTGCCATAATGGAGTAGATAGCTTCTCTGTGAAATAAAACCAATGTGTGTTTTAGTTTGCTAGTTTGTTTTGTTTCCAGCATACATAATCTATAATAGCTCTATACTCATGACATTAGAATTATCTTTCTTACTGGTGTCTTGTAACTCTGTTGATTACGAATCCCGGATTGATAATTAATGAGTGCATTATACTAAACATATAAGTAGCAAAACAATATCGGTGGCCACCCACCTTTTCCAACTAGCTCAAAACAATTTTCTGACAATTTTGGCAATTTACTATATTTAGCAGTTTTAACTTCTGGGGCCATTTTGAGGGCTTAAATGAAGGTTTTTCGGGATAGAGTTCCTCAATGATAGCCAAAGGAACCATTGAGTCCCAAAAATGAATCTCCTCTATGATACCTTTCCAACGGGCTATCACATGCCTAAAATGGAGATCATATGCAAAAGTTACGACCCCGGGAAGTTGATGTACTAACTTACCCAAACGGGGCCCACATGACTTTTGGCGCTTCATCTCCTAGGGTTAGGTTTTTTGATGTCTAGGGATTTTGACATTCTTTTTTATTGTAAAAAGGCCTTCAGATCCTCAATGCAATCTTCTTCTTGTGAATGCGTGCAACTGTCACATCTCTTCTCAGAGATAAGCCGCCACCATTCCAACAAGCTTGTTTCCGCTGCATTTTATAGTTTCATCTTATTTCATTATTGAATAGAAAACCAATTTTACTATATCTCTGTTATTTTGTGTTAAGCACCTATTAATAATCTGTATTCATTTTGTTCTTCTCATAATATCCGGATTAGTGGTATCAGAGTGGTCTGCTCCTTGTCGCCTTAATGCATGTCCCCAACGAGGTCGAAGTACAAATAGTTGGGTCTCGAGCTTGTTTCTCTTGAGGACAGAAGCTCTCGCATGCCCAAGAAACCTCTCATGGCAGGAGAAAAGAAATATGACGAGACAAGAGATCTTTTCAAACTGTTGATTGAGGAAGCCCTCACACACAGAGGAATGAGATGATGGATAGTTTCGCACAAATCCTTCGGTGTCTACCAACATGCAACACATCTTCTTCGAACGAAGGCGCCGCCCCCTTCAAGGTACAAATAAACTTTGATATTCTTATATTTAAAGGTTATATATACACAAATGCTATAGAAAACTGGTTGAATCTACTAGAAGGGTATTTTTCTGTCCATAACTTTTCGAATAGAGAAACTATTACTTTTGCGCTCCTCAAAGTCGTTCCCCATGTCAAAGATTGGTGGCAAACTTTATGTGAGCAAAAGGAAACAGAGGAAACCTCATTATTTTCAGTCAGGGCCACCTGGGAATCCTTCAAGGTTGCTATTAAGGAACAATACTACCCTGTTAGAAGATATGATGACCTGTATACCAAATGGACCACACTGCGGGAAGAAAGAGACCAAGTAGTGCCCGATTTCACAAATATCTTCCATACCTTGCACACCAAGCTAGCTATCAAAGATTCAGAGCGACATCTGGTGCTCAAGTATCACGGTGCTCTGTATAGATACATATAGACTGGAATGGAATTTCTGGACATCTCATCCTTGGGCCCGACCTACTGATATGCTGTCAAAATTGAGCAGAAGCTAAAATAAAAGATGTGGCAATTTGGGCCTGGGAACCCCTCACAAAAAAAGTTGGGAAAGGGCGGCCCCAACCCACATAATAAATGATAGAGAAAATATGGACAGTATCAGGACAGCCAATCCAAGTTGCAAGCAAAAAAGGACACTGGAAAGACAAAGAAAGATACCGGGAAGTGGTGCGACTTCCATAAGAGCCCTTGACATAACACTGCTGACTGCTGCTCAAAGCAGTCGTTGGTGGCCGAAGTGAAAGCCTCCAAATCAGATGCAGATTCTAACACTGAGCCAGAACGAGAAAGGGTTAGATAGATCATTGAGGCAGAACCTAGTGCCAACGTTTCTACCACCAAGCTCCAACCTAGTGAACTAGAAGAGGCAGAAGAAGGAGAGTGCCTCTTCCATTCACAGATGTGTGTAAAAGGCACCCCACTGCACTTTATCGTTGATAGCAGTAGTCAGAAGAACCTCATTTTAGCAGAGGTCATCAAGCGGCTCGCCCTGTGAACAACGCCACACCCACAATCCTACACCATTGAATGGCTCCACCAAGGAAGCGATCTCCGCGTCAGCCAACAGTACCGACTGTCGTACGTCATCAAGCCCTTCAAAGAAGAGATATTATGTGATGTTGTTCCTCTCAAAGTTTGTGATGTTCTTTTGGGTCAACTTTATTTATGGAAATTGTATAGGATACCCAAGGCAGTCCCACCTTGTGTTATTTCCTTGATCTCTGCTAGGCAATGTAGGAAGGTCATCTCTCAGACAGGGAAGTTTGTCTTCTTCGTGATTCGCTCTCAGAATAAGAGAAAGATCACAACCACGTCTAGGGTCTCTATGACTGACCTCTCCACACAACATAAGCAAGTAGATAAGGTCGTGGAAGAATACTCAGATATCTTCTCCTCACCTACAGGGGTATCTCTGCACTTCCAGGTCAAGCACTCCATCGATCTGACCCCCGATGCACCGCTTCCTAATGGGTCAGTCTATCATTTCTCTTTGTTAGAGAATGAGGAGATCAAGAGACAGATCCAAGAATTTCACCACAAGGGTCACATCCGTCCCAGCTCATCACCTTGCGGGAGCCCAATCGTGCTGGTACAGAAGAAAGATGGAATCTGGAGACTCTGTATTGATTACCGGGCTCTGAATAAAATCACAGTCAGAAACCAGTACCAAATTCCTCGAATCGACAACCTCCTTGATCAACTCACGGGGGACAAATACTTCTGTAAGATTGATCTGAAGTCTGGCTACCACCAGGTCCCGATAGAACAGACAGATGTATGGAAGGCCATCTTCAAGTCAAAGGAAGGCCTTTTTGAATGGTTGGTCATGCCATTTGGTTTGACAAATGCTCCATACACTTTCATGAGGATGATGGAAGATATCATGCGACCATTAACCAATAATTTTGTAGTGGTGTATCTAGATGACATTCTAATTTACAACAAGACTTGGGTCAAACAATTGCAGCATATTCAACAGGTTTTGCACACCCTGTGGCAGCACAAACTATATGCCAACTTGGAAAAATGATCCTTCGAAATGGACAGGGTCCATTACCTGGGATATATCATTGATCAACATGGCGTACATGTGGATCGAGGCAAGATCCAAGTCATCCGTGACTGGCCAACCCCAACAACACTCACTGAGCTTTGGAGCTTCTTGGGCCTTGCCAATTTCTACAGCAAGTTCATGTTGGCATTCTCCCATATTGGATGGGCCCTCAGCCAAATAAACAGGGGTGGTGGTAAGGTGAAATTTTCTTATGGCCAATCCCAACAACAAGCGTTTGATGATTTGAAGCAGCGCCTGTTCTCAACCCCAGTACTTTCACTACTAGACCTGCAACATCCCTTTGAAATTGAGACATATGCTTTAGACTATGCTCTGGGCACCATTCTCATTCAGCACGGCCACCCCGTGGCCTATCATAGTGATACACTGTCAGATATTGTCCGCAAGTACCCTACTTATGACAAGGAAATGTACTCCAGTGTACAAGCATGCCGCCAGTGGAGACATTACATTCTTGGGAAGGAGACAGTCATCCACACTGATCATAAGCCACTGCAATTCATGCAGACACAGGGAAAATTGCAGAATGACCTCCATCAAAAGTGGTCCACATACTTGCAGCAGTTCCACCTCAACATCAAGTATAAAACATGAAGCACCAATCACGTCACTTATTGCCTCAGCAGACCGCCAGTCGCGACACTCACCACGGTGCTAGAATCTTGTGGCCATGGGACATCTAGATGGCCCCAACTCTATGAGATAGACCCTAACTTCACCACCACCTACCAAGTGTTGGGTGCAAATGCAGTTGTCTATAATTTCCATCTTCAAGATGGGTTGTTGTGTCGTCTGGGCCATATCTGTGTTCCATCAAGTGAGCGAGCGAAGCTGATCTGGGAAGCCCACTACAATCGAGTGGCAGGACACTTCAACGTCAAAAAGACAATGGCGATGCTACATAAACATTTCTACTGGCCGAAACTTCGACAGGAGGTCAGCAAGTATATCAGTTCCTGCACTGCCTGCGCTATTGCCAAACCAACTACTAAGAAACATGGTCTGTACACTCCTCTTTCTACTCCTTATAGGCCATGGGAATCCATCTCAATGGACTACATGTCGAGCCTCCCATCCACCAAGCGGGGAAATGACTATATTTTTGTGGTTATTGATCGCTCTTCTAATATGGCGATTCTGGTTGCCTGTAAGAAGAGCATCACAACAGAGGCCACTGCCAAGCTCTTCTTTGAATGAGTCTGGGTACATTTTGGAATCCCACAAACCATTGTTTCAGATCGGGATAATTGATTTCTCAGCACATTCTGGTTGAGCCTCTGGTCACTACTGGACACCAAGCTCACTAAATCCATGACCTTCCACCCCCAGACAGATGGCCAAACCGAAGTTGTAAATTGAATGATTGTGCATATCCTTTGCATGTATAATTCAAAGCACCCTTGCACATGGGATGATATCCTTCCCTATGTCCAACATAGCTACAACCGATCCCTGCATAGTTCAACCGACCGTAGCCCCTTTCAGGTGGGGTTGGGATTCCAACAATTGGGCCCCATAGATGTTACACTTCCCCTTGTGGTCACCTCGACTGACTCATATCCTTCTCCAACTAAAGCTGACAAAGCCACCTGGTTCATTGACTGAATCCAACACATCTGCCAACAGGTTGAAGATATCCTACAAAAGTCCAATGACAAGTACAAACAACGCCATGATCAACATCGAGTGCCACACAAGTTTTAGATGGGCGACAAAGTTTGGTTGCACTTGTAGAAAAAATGCCTTACAGGACCCCATCAAACGATTGCATTATGGGCCATACACCATCACAAAGGCCATGGGGGACAATTCTTTTGAGCACCATGGGGGACAATTCTTTTGGACACCTCAGAAGTAGCAGAACAACTGACACAAACAAAGCTCAACCCTGACTGAATACAATAGGCATCGAATGATCAGATTGTGGACACACAGATCAAGGGCACTCGACAACAAAAGATCCAGCTTTATCAAGTCGTCAAATCAGGGCAGCTCCTGCACCAAGGCAAGTGGCTCACCCGGGGCCAAATTCAATAGAAATTTCCTCATCTAATTTGACCTCAATGCAATGGAGACCATTTCTTCCTAAGGAGGGATGATTGATCCAGATGGATATCGGTGGCCACCAACCTTTTCCAACTGGCTGAAAATAGTTTTCTGACAATTTATTATTTTTAGCAGTTTTAACTTCCGGGGCCATTTTGAGGGCCTAAATGAAGGTTTCTCAAGATCGAGTTTCTCAATAATGGCTAAAGGCATCATTGATCCCCCAAAGTGAAACTCCTCTATGATACCTTTCCAATAGGCTATCACACGCCTAAAATGGATATCGTATGCAAAAGTTACGACCCCGAGAAGTTGATGTACTAACTTACCCAAACGGGGCCCACATCACTTTTGGCGCTTCATCTCCTAGGGATAGGTTTTTGGATGTCTAGGGTTTTTGGAATTCTTGTTTATTGTAAAAAGGCCTTCAAAGCCTCACTATAATCTTCTTCTTGCGAATGCGCGCAGCCGTCACATCTCTTCTCAGAGATAATCCACCACCATTCCAGCAAGCTTGCTTCCGCTGCATTTTACAATTTCAACTTATTTCATTATTGAATAGAAAACCAGTTTTACTGTATCTCTGTTATTTTGTTTTAAGCACCTATTAATAATCTATATTCATTTCATTCTACTCATAAAATCTGGATCAGTGGTATCAGAGTGGTCTGCTCCTTCTCGTCTTAATGCATGTCCCCAACGAGGTCGGAGTACAAAGAGTTGGGTCTCGAGCTTGTTTCTCTTAAGGACAAAATCTCTCACACACCCAAGCGACCTCTCATGGCAGGAGAAAAGAAATATAATGGGATAGGAGATCCTTTCAAACTGTTGATTGAGAAATCCCTCATGCAATAGAGGAATGAGATGATGGATAGTTTCACGCAAATCCTTCAGCGACTACCAACAGGCGACACATCTTCTTCGAACAGAGGCGCCGCCTCCTTCAAGGCACAAATAAACTTCGATATTCCTATATTTGAAGGTTAGATAGACGTAGATGTTGTAGGAAAGTGGTTGAATCTACTAGAAGGGTATTTTTCTGTCCATAAATTTTTGAATAGAGAAAAGATTACTTTTGCGCTCCTCAAAGCCATTCCCCATGTCAAAGATTGGTGGGAGACCTTATGTGAGCAAAAGGAAACAGAGGAAACCTCATTATTTTCAGTCATTGCCACCTAGGAATCCTTCAGGGATGCTATTAAGGAACAATACTACCCTGTCGGAAGTTATGATGACCTGTATACCAAATGGACCACAATGTGGCAAGAAAGAGACCAAGCAGTGCCTGATTTCACAAATATATTCCATACCTTGCGCACCAAGCTGGGTATCAAAGATTCAGAGAGACATCTGGTTCTCAAGTATCGCGGTGCTCTGTATAGATACATATAAACCAAAATGGAATTTATGTACATCTCATCCTTGGGCGCGACCTACCGATATGCCGTCAAAATTGAGCAAAAGCTCAAACAAAAGATGAGACAATTTGGGCCTAGGAACCCCTCACAAGAAAATCTGGGAAAGGGCGGACCCATCCCACAGAATAAAGGACAGAGAAAAAATGGAAAGTATTAGGACAAGTGGTCCAAGCTGTAAGAAAATAAGGACACCGGAAAGACAAAGAAAGATACAGGGAAGTGGTGTGACTTCCATAAGATCCCTTGGCATAACACTACTGACTGCCGCTCAAAGCAGTCGTTGGTGGCCAAAGTGAAAGCCTCTGAATCAGATGTGGATTCTGACTCTGAGCCAGAACCAGAAAGGGGAAGACATATCATTGACATGGAACCCAATGCAACCGTTGCTACCACCAAGATCCAGCCTGGTGAACCAGACAAGCCAAAAGAAGGAGAGCGCCTCTTCCATTCACAGATGTGGGTAAAAGGCACCCCGCTACACTTCATCGTTGATAGCGGTAGCCATAAGAACCTCATCTCAGCAGAGGTCGTCAAGCGGCTCACCCTGCCAACAACGCCGCACCCACAACCCTACACCATTGGATGGCTCCTCCATGGAAGCGATCTCTGTGTCAGCCAACAATGCCGAGTTTCGTACGACATCAAGCCCTTCAAAGGCGAGGTATTATGTGATGTTGCTCCTCTCGAAGTTTGTGATGTTCTTTTGGGCCAACCTTATTTATGGAAACGTCATGTTGTATATGAGTCTAGGCCTCTTAGTTTTATTTTTACTTTGAACAGGAAATTGTACAGGATACCCGAGGTAGTCCCACCTAGTGCTATTTCCTTGATCTCTGCTAAGCAATGCAGAAAGGTCATCTCTCAAACGAGGAAGTTTGTCTTCTTCGTATTCACTCTTAGAATAAGAGAAAGATCATAGCCACATCCAGGGTCTCTGCGGCCGAACTCTCCACACAGTAGAAGAAAGTAGATAAGGTCATGGAAGAATACTCAGATATATTCTCCTCACCTACAAGGGTATCTCTGCACTGCCAGGTCAAGCACCCCATTGATCTGACCCCTGGTGCAATGCTTCCCAATGGGCCAGTCTATCACCACTCTTTGTTAGAGAATGAGAAGATCAAGCGACGGATCTAATAATTTCTCCACAAGGGGCACATCCGTCCCAGCTCATCACCTTGTGATGCAACACTCCTTGCCGCAACAGGTTCTGCGTGACCTCCCGGTCTTAGGATCGTTCTGATTTTTCCTTGAGCCGAACCAACTCCTTTAGTTTCCTGCTGGAACCTTCAACAAATCAGATCCATAGGTCCTTCACCTTCCACATGGCCTCCAACATGACCGCAATGTTTTTTCGAAAAGGGAATTTCAGATTTCGGGACTCCACGAGTCTTGATGTCGAGTTTCTTGTCTCCTCGATCCCCCGATATCTGAATTACTAAAATGCCAAAATGGCTTCACTGACGGTTATCCCTTGGCCGAACCTCGGTCCATGTGATCACTTCCCCCATGACCGTAGCCTAACTCCGAAGGGGTGTCGCGTTTAGCGACTTTGGGACTCTCAATTTCAAGTGTCCCGGGTCTCTGTCTTCGAAACTTCCGAAATGCCAAATTTTGAAGTGTTGAAATGTGCGAATGTAGCCCCACTCAAACAATATGTCGCATTTCTCGACTTCGGGATTTCCGAATGCAAAGAACCCCGATTCCATGTGCTCGAGGCTTCCGAAAAGCCAAACCCTAATATTTCGAAATCCTCCGCTGAGAGATCAATGACTGTGATCCTCCCTTGATCCGACAGCTCATATCCTTTCAGGACTTCACAGGTCAAGAATCCCGAATTATTTCCCTTTTCCTTCCCGGTAGCCGAAGTACCAAACTCCTCCCTGTGACCGCAGTCTACTCTTTGGGGTTTCGGAATTCACGATTTTGCGATTCCACTGCGATAGTTCCTGGTCCTTTGAAATCCCGATATCTGAACTCCTGGTAGCTCCCCGATCTCCGCCACACATCCTCCACAAATGGAAATCTCTGAACGCTTTGGGACTTCGCGAGTCGTGAATTCGAAAGACTCCTCTGCTCTGCTCTTTTATGCCCGAATCCCTGAAATATAAGGATCTCGTGACATGTGTCCTCTGAGATGGACGGTCACGATGCCTTCAGGACTTCACTAATTGAGACTTCCTGTCTCACGATTCTTACCTCTCAAACTTCCGATGTCCAAAGCTCCAACAGCTTCTGGATTTCTGCCATGCGTCTCTTGATATGGACGCTCCCGATTCTTTCAGGACTTGATGAGTCCTCTCCTTTGCCTACGAGGATTAAACCTCACGCAACTCCTCCCATATCCGATGGCTATCAGCTATCTATGCGAGATCTGGCGGTTCCAGATCTCTTCTGCTGCGCTACGATTTCCTGCCCGCGCATAGACGTGAAACTTCAATGGTCCAGATCTTCCTCTTAGCACCGATCCAACGGTAATTGTAGCTCCCTCCTAAGCTTCTGTTTCTTCCTTCTCCTTGGAAGATTTCCTCGCTCCAAAAAGACTTCGGCCTTTTTCCTTTGCTGGGAAGCCTGTAACCTTAGCTTCCGCCTGTGCTCTTGAGACCTTATTTCTCCTTGAGCTTCATCGAACTCTGAACCCTATAAAGGGTTTTCTCAGCCTCTGCACTCCTTGCAGCTAGTGCTCTGTGCATAAATGCATACTCCTCCTGTGTTTCCTCAAACTCTGAAATCTCAAAGGATTTCCTCTCGACCTCTGCACTCCTGGAAGGATCTTTGCACATGACTGTGCTATCTCTTCTGATCTTTTCTGTGGGCCTGACGTCAAAGGGTCTCTGTCCCTTTCTCTCCTTAAAGGGATATAAGTGCCCTCTTGGCGACTTATGCTCAAGCACTCCTTGCTGAGCCTGCAGGGTGTTCAGTAACCCTGAGAAGGTCTCCTCTTGACACTTCTCTATTCCAGAACTCAAAGGAGTTCTTCTATGCACTCTTCGCACCTTCTCAATGCCCTCCTAGTAGAGCTTCTACAAAATTCTAAGAAATTCTGTCTTCTTCCTCTGAACTCAAACAAGAGTTCCTTCTGTGCACTTTGTGCACCTACTCAATGCCCTCCTGGCAGAGCTTCTCTAGAATCCTCAGTGATTCTGTTTTCTCTGTGCCTCTATGCACCTGCTCAATGCCCTTCTGGTAGAGCTTCTACAGAATCCCTCAGTGATTTTGTCTTCTCACTGAACTCAACGAGTTCTCTCCTTAATGCATCCAGTGCATTCGCTCGATGCCCTCCTGGCAGAGCTCCCACAAAATCCCTCAGAAATTTTGTCTGTCCCATGCCTTCCTCTTCATAGTCTTACCTCCAAGGTATTCAACAACCTTGAAGTTTCTCCCTTGAGTCAGTGACTTCAGCTGGTGTGCCCTCCTGGCACGTCTCTGTCCAAATCCCACAGAATTTAGAAGTGCACTCTTGCACTGGTTCTCAGAGGGCACAGTACTTTGTCGTGCACTCTTGCATGAAACCACAAAGAACCCAGAACTGGAATCAAAGAACCCACAGATAGAAGAATGTAGCTATCCCTGCAAATGCACATCTAATCATACATCTACAACATATAATAAACACATGAAGACATTCATTCACACATACAAAATAACATGAAGGAAAAACTTCTTTGTTTGTATTAATCTCAGAATGCCTCTTTACAATGTGTTCGAGCGCAGACTGTAACAGAGTCTCGACTCTCCTCTCTTCTCTCTGTTCTACTCTACCAACTCTACCTCTTCTACTCTTCACTAACTCAAAATAAGATGTCGAATATCTTTTACATGAGGGGGATCTTTGAGCTCTTCCCTCCAAACTACCTACCCTATTCAATTACATTGAATTTACATTGAATGGGTTGTCTAGTCTGAATCGGATCTAGATACCAGCCTTACAACCTATTTAAGGCGATATTTAATCTAAAGCCTACACATACACATGGATTTTGGATCTTCCAGCCTTACAAACACTTAATGCATTAATTCAAATTCCAAATTTGAAAGGAATGAGAGGGCTGCGCCTCTCTCCTCCCATTGAATGCGCACGTTGATATGCGGGCTGGATGAATGGTGCGTAGCTGGCTTGGAGAGATGCTCCTGCATCATACTCCTCTTCTGTGAAAAAATCATGAGATCCTACTCATGAGCTTCCCAGTATGGCTGTCAAAATCCACCTGGATCCCAAATAGTTCTCTGGAGTTGTCCATCTGCTCCATCTCTTTGTTGCTATTGCTGCTGCTTCCATACTGCTCTTGCAGTCTCTCTTCTGCTCAGCTTCTCATTACTAGTAGTCTCTTCTGCTGATTGGAGCATCATCCTTTTGATCTCATCGATCACCTCGTCTAGTTGTTCTAGTGGCTGGCTCTATCCTTCCAGTCTGCTCAGCTGCACTTCCTCTTTATCGGTGGGTAGATAAACTAGATCTCCCATGCCATATTCATCCTCTTTTGTGGCACTTAGTGGCCACTCTGCTCCAGATTCTTCTTTTGCAATCTCCTCACTGAAATACTGTTCAAATTCTTCTTTTGAAACCTTAACTTCTGCCAGTTCTCCTGCTGGCATGTCTCCAGCTTCTTCCAGCTGCTTCCCAGGATGAAATTCTCCTTCGTCTGCTGTTGCATACCTTCACATTGCATTCATCATCTGCTCAGCTCCCTCGATGAAAATTCTGAGTGATTCCTCAGAATGATCCTCTGCAAATACCTACTTGAATGTCTACTCATGACAGTCATCTACTAGCTATGGATTGTTCAACCAATCCTCCAGCTTCTCCACCTCCACCTCCCATGGAGTGAGTATCTCCACCGTGTGCTCCTCTTCCGTTGCTATCAGCTTCAATGTTGCAGCTATCTCCTTTTCAACTTCCTAGCTGAAACTTTCAAGCCATTCTTTCGAATGCTCCTTTTCCTCTTCTAGGATAGACATCAGTGTCTACTCCCCTTCTTCTCTTACAGTCTTTGTTGGTTGGACTTCTTCTGTTGCTACCTCTACAACACACACGCTGGCCTCAACTGGGCTATATGGAAGGAATACCTCAATTCCTCCAATCATCAAAATGCCCTTCTAATCTTCCTTCCCTGTCAGCTCCTCTTGCTGATGTGAACTCACCTCTGAGTTCATTTTCTCTCCCTTGCCCACCTGGCAATATGGGATTTATCTGCTGCCCATCTGGAAGTCTATGAGATCTTGTGATCCCATCTCATTGCCCACTTGGCAATCTGGACTTTCACCTTTTCCCACCTAGCAGTTTATGAGATCTTCAACTAACCTCATATTGTTTCCCTCCTGGCAATATGAAATTCCCTCGATGTCCTCCTGACAGTCCATGAGATCCTTCAGTGATCAAATTTCATTGCCCTCCTGGCAACCTGAGTTTTCTATCCTACCCTCCTGGAAGTCTCTGAGATCTTCCAGTGATCTTAGTTCATCCTCAATGTCACTGAGATTTCTCCCAGCTTCTGGCTTGCAGATGTGAACCAATTCTTCCTCTGGTTCGCTGAGGTCTTCAGCATGCCTCAACCATATTTTCAAAAACCTCTGCTGTCTTTTGGCTCTTATCTTGGGGAGCTCTTTATCCATTTCATCTTTGCTTGGCTGCTGCTGGTTTTTCTTTCCATCGCGTCCATGGCCTTCAGTAGCCATCTTCCTGTTCCTATCTTCCCTCCTGGAAAACTTGCTGCTATCACTTTGCAACTAAGAGTGCTTCCAACATATCTTACAGTCGACCTGACTATTTCATTTGACTGCTGTGTCCTACAACAATCTCTTCACCTGAGCTATACAGATGAAGTCTTGCTCTGATGCCACTTGATGTGTATCAGAGTGCTCTTTTTCCTCTAGCTCCCTCTGCCTAAAATCTACAGATAGAATCAAGCTTTGATACCAAACTGATGCGTATCAGAGTATTTCCTTTATCTTCCCTGCCTCCTTCTACCTACAATATGCTGACAGAAAGTGGCTCTGATACCTCTCTGATGCAACACCCCCTGCTGTAGCAGGTTTCGCGTGACCTCCCAGTCTTAGGATCGTTCTGATTTTTCCTCGAGTCGAAGTAGCTCCTTTAGTTCCCTACTGGAAACTTCAACAAATCAGATCCATAGGTCCTTCACATTCCACATGGCCTCCAACACGACCGCGACCTTTTCCCGAAAAGGGAATTTCGGATTTCGGGACTCCACAAGTCCTGATGTCGAGTTTCTTGTCTCCTCAATCCCTCAATCTCTGAATTACCGAAATGCCGAAATGGCCTCACTGACGGTTATCCCTTGGCCAAACCTAGGTCCATGTGACAACTTCCCCCATGAACGTAGCCTAACTCCGAAGGGGTGTTGCGTTTTGCGACTTTGGGACTCTCAATGTCAAGTGTCTCGACTCTCTGTCTTCGGAACTTCCGGAATGCCGAATTCCGAAGGGATGAAATGTGTGACCACAGCCCCACTCCAACAATATGTCGCATTTCGTGACTTCAGGATTTCCAAATGCAAAGCACCCTTATTCCCTGTCGTCGAGGCTTCCAAAAAGCCGAACCCTGAAATGATGAAATCCTCCGCTGAGAGATCAACGACTATGATCCTCCCTTGATTCGATGGCTCAGATCCTTTTGGGACATCACGGGTCAAGAATCCCAAATTCTTGCCCTTTGCCTTCCCGATAGTCGAAGTACCGAACTCCTCCCCGTGACCCCAGTCTACTCTTCGGGGTTTCAGAATTCGAGATTTCGCGATTCCGCTGCGATAGTTCCCGGTCCTTCGAACTCTTGGTATCCAAACTCTTGGTAGCTCCCTGATCTCCGCCACGCGTCCTCCACAAATGGAAGACCCTGATCACTTCGGGACTTCGTGAGTCGTGAAGTCAAAAGACTCCTCTGCTCTCCTCTTTGATGTTTGAATCCCCGAAATATGAGGATTTCATGACACGCATCCTCCGAGATGGACGGACATGATTCCCTCGGGACTTCGCGAATCGGGACTTCTTGTCTCGCGATTCTTACAATTTTTATTTTTTTTTGCAGGAAAAACTGCTCTATTTGTATTAATCTCAGAATGCCTGTTTACAATGTGTTCGAGCTTAGACTATAACAGAGTCTCGACTCTCCTCTCTTCTCTTTGTTCTACTCTACCAACTCTACCTCTTCTTCTCTTCACTCACTCAAAATAAGATGCCGAAGATCTTTTACATGAGGGGGCTCTTTGAGGTCTTCCCTCTAAACTACCTACCCTATTCAATTACATTGAATTTACATTGAATGGGTTGTCTAGTCCGAATCAGATATAGATTCCATCCTTAAAACCTATTTAAGGCGATATTTAATATAAAGCCTCCACATACACATGGATTTTTCCTCTTCCAGCCTTACAAACACTTAATGCATTAATTCAAATTCAAAATTTGAAAGAAATGAGAGGGCTGCACCTCTCTCCTCCCATTGAATGCATGTGTTGATATGCAGGCTTATTGGCCAGTGCGTAGCTGGCTTGGAGTGATGCTCCTGCATCACCTTGCGGGAGCCCAATCGTGTTGGTTTAGAAGAAATATGGAACCTGGCGACTCTGTATTGATTACCGGGCTTTGAATAAAATCACAGTCAGAGACCAGTACCCGATTCCATTAATCAAAGACCTCCTTGATCAACTCACGGGGGAAAAATACTTCAGTAAGATTGATCTGAAGTCTGGCTACCACCAGGTCCCGATAGAACAGACAGATGTATGGAAGACCACCTTCAATTCAAAGGAAGGCCTTTTTGAATGGTTGGTCATGCCCTTTGGTTTGAAAAATTCTCCAGCCACTTTCATGAGGATGATGGATGATATCCTGCCACCATTCACCAATACTTTTGCAGTGGTGTATCTAGATGACATTCTTATTTACAAAAAGACTTGGGACGAACACTTGCAACATATTCAACAGGTTCTGCACACCCTGCGATAGCACAAGCTATGCGCCAACTTGGAAAAGTGCTCCTTCGGCATGGGTAGGGTCCATTACCTGGGATACATCATTAATCAACATGGCGTACATGTGGATCTAGGCAAGATCCAAGTCATCCATGACTAGCCCACCCCAACAAAACTCACTGAGCTTCGTAGCTTCTTGGGCCTCACCAATTTCTACTGCAGGTTCGTGTTGGGATTCTCCCATATTGCATGGGTCCTCAGCCAAATAAAAAGAGGTGGTGGTAAAGAGAAATTTGCATAGGGCCAGTTACAACAACAAGCGTTCGATTATTTAAAGCAACGCTTGTTCTCAACCCTAGTACTTTCACTACCAGACCTACAACATCTCTTTGAAATTGAGACAAATGCTTTAGACTATGCTCTGGGTGTCGTTCTCACTCAGCACGACCACCCCGTGGCCTATCATAGTTAGACACTGTCAGATACTGTCTGTAAGTACCCTACTTATGACAAGGAAATGTACTCCATTATACAATCCTACCACCAATGGAGACATTACATTCTTGTGAAGGAGACAGTCATCCACACTGATCATAAGCCACAACATTTCATGCAAACACAGAGAAAATTGCATAATGACCGCCATCAAAAGTGTTTCACATACTTGCAGAAATTCCCTCGCAACATCAAATATAAAACAAGAAGCACCAATCGTGTCGTTGATTGCCTCAGCAGACCGCCAGTCACGACACTCACGACGGTGCTATAATATTGTGGCCATGAGACATCTGGATGGCCCCGACTCTATGATACAGAACCTGACTTTGCCACGACCTACCAAATGTTGGGTGCAAACACAGTTGTCGATAATTTCCATCTTCAGGATGGGTTGTTGTGTCGTCTATGCTATTGCCAAACTGACCACTAAGAAACAGGGCTTGTACACCCCTCTTCCTACTCCCGACAGGCCATGGGAATCCATCTCAATGGACAACATGTCGAGCCTCCTGTCCACCAAGCGAAGAAATGACTGTGTTTTTATGGTTGTTGATCGCTTTTCTAAGATGGCGATTCTGGTTGCCTGCAAGAAGAGGATCACAGTAGAGTCCATTGCCAAGCTCTTCTTTGAATGAGTCTGGGTACATTTTGGAATCCCTCAAACCATTGTCTCATATCGGGAAGGTCGATTTCTCAGCACATTCTGGTCGAGCTTCTGGTCACTGCTGGACACCAAGCTCACCAAATCCACGACCTTCCACCCCTAGAAAGATGGCCAAATCGAGGTTGTAAATCAAATGATTGTGCATATCCTTCGAATGTATAATTCAAAGCACCCTCACACATGGGATGAGAGCCTTCCCTATGTCCAACATAGCTACAGCTGAGCCCTGCATAGCTCAATTGACCATAGCCCCTTTCAGGTGGGGTTTGGATTCCAACCATTGGGTCCCATAGATGTTACACTTCCCCTGGCGATCACCTCGACTGACTCATCTCTTGCTCCAACTGAAGCTAACAAAGGCACTCGGTTCATTGAGAAAATCCAACACATCTGCCAACAGGTTCAAGATATCCTACAGAAGTCCAATGACAAGTACAAACATCTCCATGATCAACATCGGGTTCCACATAAGTTTCAGGTGGGCGACAAAGTTTGGTTGCACTTGCAGAAAGAATGACTTACATGATCCCATCAAAAACTTCCGTTATGGGCCATACACCATCACCAAGGCCATGGGGAACAATGCGTTTGAGCTCAACATTCCTCCCTTCCTTGGCCTGCACCTAGTGTTCAATGTGGATCTCCTTCGCCCTTATTTCCCACCATTATTGGACACCTCAGAAGAAGAAGAACAATTGACACCAACAAAGCTCAACCCTGACTACATACAACAAGCATCAAATGATTAGATTGTGGACACATGGATCAAGGGCACTCGATAACAAAGGATCCAACTTTATCAAGTCGTTAAAGCAAGGCAACTTCTGCACCAAGGCAAGTGGCTCACCCGGGGCCAAATTCAACAAAAATTTCCCCATCTGATGGGGGACCTCAATGCAATGGAGACCATTTCTTCCTAAGGAGGGAGGATTGATCCATATTGATATCAGTGGCCACCCACCTTTTCCAAAAGGCTCAAAACATTTTTCTGACAATTTTGGCAATTTACTATTTTTAGCAGTTTTAACTTCCGGGGCCATTTTGAGGGCCTAAATGAATGTTTTTCGGGATCGAGTTCCCAAAAAATAGATAAAGGAATCATTGAGCACCCAAAATGAATCTCCTCGACGATACCTTTCTAGAACTGAATCAATGAGTAGATTCTGACTCTGATCTTGAACTAGAAAGGGGAAGACGGATCATTGACGTGGAACCTAGTGCCACAGTTGCTACCACCAAGATCCATCTTGGTGAACTAGATGGGCCAGAAGAAGGAGAGCGCCTCTTCGATTCATAGATGTGCGTAAAAGGCACCCCTCTGAACTTCATCATTGATAGAGGTAGCCAGAAGAACCTCATCTCAGCAGAGGTCATCAAGCGGCTCGCCTTGACAACAACATCGCACCCACAACCCTACACCATTGGATGGGTCCGCCAAGGAAGCGATCTCCGCGTCAGCCAACAATGCCAACTGTTGTACAACATCAATCCCTTCAAATATGTGGTATTATGTGATGTTTCTCCTCTCAAAGTTTGTGATGTTCTTTTGGGCCAACCTTATTTATGGAAACGTCATGTTGTATATGAGTCTAGGCCTCGTAGTGTTATTATTAATTTGAACAGGAAATTGTATAGAATACCTGAGGTAGTCCCACCTAGAGCTATTTTCTTGATCTCTATTAAGCAATGCATGAAGGTCATCTCTCAGATGGGGAAGTTTGTCTTCTTCGTGATTCGCTCTCAGAATAAGAAAAAGATCACAACCACATCCAGGATCTCTGTGGCCGACCTCTCCACACAACATAAGCAAGTAGATAAGGTTGTCAAAGAATACTCAGATATCTTCTGTTCACCTACAGGGGTACCTCTGCACTGCTAGGTCAAGTACCCCATCGATCTGACCCCCAATGCAACACTTCCCAATGGGCCAGTCTATCGTCGCTCTTTGTTAGAGAATGAGGAGATCAAGTGACAGATCCAAGAACTGCTCCACAAAGGGCACATCCATCCCAGTTCATCACCTTGAGGAAGCCCAATCGTGATATTACAGAAGAAAGATGGAACTTGGTGACTCTGTATTGATTACCAGGCTCTAAATAAAGTCACTGGAAGAAACTGGTACACGATTCCCTGAATCACCAACCTCCTTGATCAACTCATGGGGGCCAAATACTTTTGTAAGATTGATCTGAAGTCTGGCTACCACCAGGTCCCGATAGAACAAATAGATGTATGGAAGATCGCCTTCAAGTGAAAGGAAGGCCTTTTTGAATGGTTGGTCATGCCCTTTAGTTTGACAAATTATCCAGCCACTTTCATGAGGATGATGGATGATATCCTGTGACCATTCACCAATACTTTTGTAGTGGTGTATCTAGATGACATTCTAATTTACAACAAGACTTGGGCCGAACACTTGCAGCATATTCAGTAGGTTCTCCACACCCTGCAGAAGCAAAAGCTATATGCCAACTTGGAAAAATGCTCCTTCGACATGGACAGGGTCCATTACCTGGGATACATCATTGATAAACATGGCGTACATTTGGATCTAGGCAAGATCCAAGTCATCCGTGACTATCCAGCCCTAACAACACTCACTAAGCTTCAGAGCTTCTTGGGCCTTGCCAATTTCTACCACAGGTTCATATTGAGATTCTCCCATATTGCATGTGCCCTCATCCAAATAAACAGTGGTGGTGTTAAGGTTAAATTTGCGTGGGGCCAGTCCCAACAACAAGCATTCAATGATTTGAAGTAGCGCTTATGCTCAACTCCAGTACTTTCACTACCAGACCTACAACGTCCCTTTGAAATTGAGACAGATGCTTCAGACTATGCTGTGGGCGTCATTCTCACTTAGCACGACCACCCTGTGGCCTATCATAGTGAGACACTGTAAGATACTGTCCGTAATTACCCTACTTACGACAGGGAAATGTACTCCATTGTACAATCCTGTCGCCAGTGGAGACATTACATTCTTGGGAAGGAGATAGTCATCCACACTGATCATAATCCACTGTAGTTCATGCAGACACAGGAAAAATTGGAGAATGACTGCCATCAAAAGTTGTCCACATACTTGCAACATTTCCATCTTAACATCAATTATAAAACATGAAGCACCAATTGTGTTGCTGATTGCCTCAACAGACCACTAGTCACGACACTCACCATGGTGCTAGAATATTGTGGCCATGAGACATCTGGATGGCCCCAACTCTATGAGGCAAACCCTTACTTCACCACCACCTACCAAATGTTGGGTGTAAACATAGTTTTTGGTAATTTCCATCTTTAGGATGGGTTGTTGTGTCATCTGGGTCATATCTGTGTTCCATCAAGTGAGCGAGCGAAGCTGATTTGGGAATCCCACTACATTCGGGTGGCAGGACACTTCGACGTCGAAATGAAAGTGGTGATGCTATAGAAACGTTTCTACTGGGTGAAACTTCGACAGGAGGTCAACAAGTATATCAGGTCCTGCATTGCCTGCGCTATTGCCAAACCGACCACTAAGAAACAGGGCCTGTACACCCCTCTTCCTACTCCTGACAGACCATGGGAATCCATCTCAATGGATTACATGTCGGGCCTCCTGTCCAGCAAGTGGAGAAATGAATGTGTTTTTGTGGTTGTTGATCTCTTTTCTAAGATGGATATTCTGGTTGCTTGTAAGAAGAACATCACAACAGAGGCCACTGCCAAGATCTTCATTGAACGAGTCTGGGTACATTTTGGAATCCCACAAACCATTGTCTCATATTGGGGTAGTCGATTTCTCAACACATTTTGGTCGAGCTTCTGGTCACTTCTAGACACCAAGCTCACCAAATCCAGGGCCTTCCACCCCCAGACAGATGACCAAACTGAGGTTGTAAATCGAATGATTGTGCATGTCCTTCGCATGTATAATTCAAATCACCCTCACATTTGGGATGAGAGCCTTCCCTATGTCCAACATAGATACAACTGAGCCCTGCATAGCTCAATCGACTCATCTCCTGCTCCAACTAAAGCTGAAAAATCCACCCGGTTCATTGTGAGAATCCAACACATCTGCCAACAGGTTCAAGATATCCTACAGAAGTTAAATGACAAGTACAAACAACGCCATGATCAAGATCGGGTGCCACATAAGTTTCAGGTGGGAGAAAAAGTTTGGTTGTACTTGAAGAAAGATTGCCTTATACGACCCCATCAGAAGATTTCTTTATGTGCCATACACCATCACTAAGGCCGTGGGGGACAATGCTTTTGAGTTCAACATTCCTCCCTTCCTTGGCCAGCACCCAACGTTCAACATGGATCTCCTTCGCCCTTATTTCCCACCATTATTGGACACCGTAGAAGTAGTAGAACAATTGACACCAACAGATTTCAACCTTGACTTGATACAACAGACATCTAATGATCAGATTGTGGACACACATATCAAGGGCACTCGACAACAAAGGATTCAACTTTATCGAGTCGTCAAAGCAAGGCAGCTCCTGCACCAAAGCAAGTGGCTTACCCGGGGCCAAATTCAGTAGAAATTTCCTCATATGATGGGGGAACTCAATGCAATGGACACCATTGCTTACCATGGAGGGAGGATTGATCCATATGGATATCGATGGGCACGCATCTTTTCTAACTGGCTCAAAACAATTTTCTGACAATTTTGGCAATTTACTATTTTTAGCAGTTTTAACTTCTGGGGCCATTTTGAGGGCCTAAATGAAGGTTTTTCGAGATCGAGTTCCTCATAAATAGCTGAAGGAATCATTGAGCCCCCAAAATGAATCTCCTCGACGATACCTTTCCAACGGGCTATCACACGCCTAAAACGAAGATCGTATGCAAAGGTTACGACCCCGAGAAGTTGATGTACTAACTTACCCAAACGGGGCCCACATGACTTTTGGCGCTTCATCTCCTAGGGTTAGGTTTTGGGATGTCTAGGGTTTTTGGCATTATTGTTTATTGTAAAAATTCCTTTAGAGCCTCATTGTAATCTTCTTCTTTCTAATGCACTTAGCCGTCACATCTCTTCTCATAGATAAGCCGCCACCATTCCAACAAGCTTGTTTCCGCTGCATTTTACAGTTTCAACCTATTTCATTATTGAATAGAAAACTAGTTTTACCGTATCTCTATTATTTTGTGTTAAGCACCTGTTAATAATATGTATTCATTTCATTCTTCTCATAAAATCTAGATCACTGGTATCAGAGCGGTTTTCTCCTTGTCGTCTTAATGCATGTCCCCAACGAGGTCGGAATACAAAGAGTTGGGTCTCAAGCTTGTTTCTCTTGAGGATAGCAACTCTCGTACGCCCAAGTGACCTCTCATGGTAGGAGAAAAGAAAGATGATGGGACAGGAGATCCTTTCAAACTGTTGATTGAGGAATCCCTCACGCAACAAAGGAACAAGATGATGGATAGTTTCATTCAAATCCTCCAGCTGCTACCAATAGGCAACACATCTTCTTGGAACGGAGGCGTTGCCCCCTTAAAGGTTCAAATAAACTTCTATATTCCTATATTTGAAGGTAAGATAGACGCAGATGTTGTAGACAAGTGGGTTAGTCTACTAGAAGGGTATTTTTCTGTCCATAACGTTTCTAATAGAGAAAAGATTACTTTTGCACTTCTCAAAGCCGTTCCCCATGTCAAAGATTGGTGGGAAAATTTCTGTGAGCGAAAGGAAATAGAGGAAACCTCATTATTTTCAGTCACGGCCACCTGGAAATCCTTCAGGGATGCTATTAAGGAACAATACTACCCTGTCGGAAGGTATGATGACCTGTATACCAAATGGACCACACTGCGGCAATAAAGAGACCAATCAGTGCATGATATCACAAATATCTTCCATACCTTGCGCACCAAGCTGGGTATCAAAGATACAGAGAGAAATATGGTGCTCAAGTATCACGGTGCTCTGGATAGATACATCCATACCAAAATGGAATTTCTGGACATCTCATCCTTGGTCGCGGCATACCGAAATTCTGTCAAAATCGAACAAAAGCTTAAACAAAAGACACGACAATTTGGGCCTGGGAACCTCTCACAACAAAAGCTGGGAAAGGGCGACCCCAACCCAAAAAATAATTGATAGAGCAAATATGGATAGTATCAGGACAACCAGTCCAAACCATAAGCAAAGAAGGACACTAGAAAGACAAATAAAGATACCGGGAAGTGGTGCGACTTCCATAAGATCCCTTGGCATAACACTTCTAACTGCCGCTCAAAGCAGTCATTGGTGGCCGAAGTGAAAGCCTCTGAATCAGATGCAGATTCTGACTCTGAGCCAGAACCAGAATGGGGAAGATGAATTGAGGCAAGATCCAAGTCATCCGTGACTGGCCAACCCCAACAACACTCACAGAGATTTGGAGCTTCTTAGGCCTTGCCAATTTCTACCGCAGGTTCGTGTTGGCATTCTCCCATATTGCATGGGACCTCAGCCAAATAAACAGGGGTGGTGGTAAGGTGAAATTTGCTTATGTCTAGTCCCAACAACAAACGTTTGATGATTTGAGGTAGTGCTTGTACTCAACCCCAGTACTTTCACTACTAGACCTGCAACATCCCTTTGAAATTGAGACAAATGCTTTAGACTATGCTCTGGGCGCCGTTCTCATTCAGCACGACCACCCCATGGGCTATCATAGTGATACAATATCAAATACTGTCTGTAAGTACCCTACTTACGACAAGGAAATGTACTCCAGTGTACAAGCATGCCGCCAGTGGAGACATTACATTCTTGGGAAGGAGACAGTCATCCACACTGATCATAAGCCATTGCAGTTCATGCAGACACAGGGAAAATTGCAGAATGACCGCCATCAAAAGTGGTCCACATACTTGCAGCAATTCCACCTCAACATCAAGTATAAAAAATGAAGCACCAATCACATCGTTGATTGCCTCAGTAGACCGCCAATTGCGACACTCACCACGGTGCTAGAATCTTGTGGCCATGAGACATCTAGATGGCACCAACTCTATGAGTCAGACCCTAACCTCGCCACCACCTACCAAATGTTGGGTGAAAATGCAGTTGTCTATAATTTCCATCTTCAGGATGGGTTGTTGTGTCTTCTGGTCCATATCTGTGTTCCATCAAGTGAGTGAGCGAAGATGATCTGGGAAGCCCACTACAGTCGGGTGGCAGGACACTTCAGCGTAAAAAAGACAATGGCGATGCTACATAAACATTGTTGCTGACCGAAACTTCGACATGAGTTCAACAAGTATATCAGTTCCTGCACTACCTGCGTTATTGCCAAACTGACCACTAAGAAACATGGTCTGTACAATCCTCTTTCTACTCCTGACAGGCCATGGGAATCCATCTCAATGGACTACATGTCGAGCTTCCCATCCACCAAGCGGGGAAATGACTATGTTTTTGTGGTTGTTGTTCGCTCTTCTAAGATGGCAATTCTCGTTGCCTGCAAGAAGAGCATCACAATAGAGGCAACTTCCAAGCTCCTCTTTGAATGAGTCTGGGTACATTTTGGAATCCCACAAACCATTGTTTCAGACTGGGATAATCGATTTCTCAGCACATTCTGGTTGAGCCTCTGGTCACTACTGGACACCAAGCCCACCAAATCCACGACGTTCCACCCCCAGACAGATGGCCAAACCGAAGTTGTAAATCGAATGATTGTGCATATCCTTTGCATGTATAATTCAAAGCACCCTTGCACATGGGATGAGAGCCTTCCCTATGTCCAACATAGCTATAGCCGAGCCCTGCATAGTTCAACCGACCATAGCCTCTTTCAGGTGGGGTTGGGTTTCCAACCATTGGGTCCCATAGATGTTACACTTCCCCTTGTGGTCACCTTGACCGACTCATATCCTCCTCCAACTAAAGCTGACAAATCCACCTGGTTCATTGAGTGAATCCAACACATCTGCCAATAGGTTGAAGATATCCTACAAAAGTCCAATGACAAGTACAAACAACGCCATGATCAACATCGAGTTCCACATAAGTTTTAGATGGGCGAAAAAGTTTGGTTACAAGACCCCATCAAAAGATTCCATTATAGGCCATACGCCATCACAAAGGTTGTGGGGGACAATGCTTTTGAGCTCAACATTCCTCCCTTCCTTGGCCTTCATTGAGTGTTCAACGTGGATCTCCTTTGCCCTTATTTCCCACCATTATTGGACACCTTAGAAGTAGCAGAACAACTGACACAAACAAATCTCAACCCTGAATGAATACAATAGGCATCGAATGATCAGATTGTGGACACATAGATCAAGGGCACTCGACAACAAAAGATCCATCTTTATCAAGTCGTCAAATCAGGGCATCTCCTGCACCAAGGCAAGTGGCTCACCCGGGGCCAAATTTAACAGAAATTTCCTCATCTGATGGGACCTCAATTCAAGGGAGACCATTTCTCACTAAGGAGGGATGATTGATCCATATGGATATCGGTGGCCACCAACCTTTTCCAACTGGCACAAAATAGTTTTCTGACAATTTATTATTTTTAGCAGTTTTAACTTCCGGGGCCATTGTGAGGGCCTAAATGAAGGTTTTTTGGGATCGAGTTTCTCAATGACTTCTAAAGGCATCATTGATCCCCCAAAGTGAATCTCCTCTATTATACCTTTCCAATGGGCTATCACATGCCTAAAACATATATCGTATGCAAAAGTTACGACCCTAGGAAGTTGATGTACTAACTTACCCAAACAGGGCCCACATGACTTTTGGCACTTCATCTCCTAGGGATAGGTTTTTGGATGTCTAGGGTTTTTGGAATTATTGTTTATTGTAAAAAGGCCTTTAGAGCCTCATTTTAATCTTCTTCTTGCAAATGTGCACAACCGTCCCATCTCTTCTCAGAGATAAGCCACCACCATTCCAGCAAGCTTGCTTCCGCTGCATTTTACAATTTAACTTATTTCATTATTGAATAGAAAACCAGTTTTACTGTATCTCTATTATTTTGTGTTAAGCACCTGTTAATAATCTATATTCATTTCATTCTTCTCATAAAATCTGGATCAATGGTATCAGAGTGGTCTGCTCCTTGTCGTCTTAATGCATGTCTCCAACGAGGTCGGAGTACAAAGAGTTGGGTCTCGAGCTTGTTTCTCTTGAGGACAGAAGCTCTTGCACGCCCAAGCGACCTCTCATGGCAGGAGAAAAGAAATATAATAGGATAGGATATCCTTTCAAACTGTTGATTGAGAAATCCCTCACACAATAGAGGAATGAGATGATGGATAGTTTCACGCAAATCCTTCAGTGACTACCAACAAGCGACACATCTTCTTCGAACAGAGGCACCGCCCCCTTCAAGGCACAAATAAAATTCGATATTCCTATATTTGAAGGTTAGATAGACACAGATTCTCTAGGCAAGTGGTTGAATCTACTAGAAGGGTATTTTTCTGTCCATAAATTTTCGAATAGAGAAAAGATTACTTTTGCACTCCTCAAAGCCATTCCCCATGTCAAAGATTGGTGGGAGACTTTCTGTGAGCAAAAGGAAACAGATGAAACCTTATTATTTTCAATCATTACCACCTGGGAATCCTTCAGGGATGATATTAAGGAACAATACTACCCTGTCGGAAGTTATGATGACCTGTATACCAAATGGACCACACTGCGGCAATAAAGAGACCAAGAAGTGCCTGATTTCACAAATATATTCCATACCTTGCGCACCAAGCTGGGTATCAAATATTTAGAGCGACATCTGGTGCTCAAGTATCACAGTGCTCTGCATAGATACATATAGAACGAAATGGAATTTCTGTACATCTCATCCTTGGGTGCGACCTACTTATATGCCGTCAAAATTGAGCAGAAGATCAAACAAAAGATGCGAAAATTTGGGCCTGGGAACCCCTCACAAGAAAATCCGGGAAAGGGCAACCCCATCCCACAGAATAAAGGACAGAGAAAAAATGGAAAGTATCAGGACAAGCAGTCCAAGCTGCAAGCAAATAAGGACACCAGAAAGACAAAGAAAGATACGGGGAAGTGGTGCGACTTCCATAAGATCCCTTGGCATAACACTACTGACTGCCGCTCAAAGCAGTCGTTGGTGGCCAAAGTGAAAGCCTCTGAATCAGATGCGGTTTCTGACTCTAAGCCAGAACCAGAAAGGGGAAGACGGATCATTGACATGGAACCCAGTGCAACCATTTCTACCACCAATATCCAGCCTGGTGAACCAGACAAGACAGAAGAAGGAGAGAACCTCTTCCATTCATAGATATGGGTAAAAGGCACCCCTCTGCACTTCATCATTGATAGCGGTAGCCAGAAGAACCTCATCTCTGCAGAGGTCATCAAGAGGCTTGCCCTGCCAACAATGCCACACCCACAACCCTACACCATTGGATGGCTCCTCCAAGGAAGCGATCTCCGCGTCAGCCAACAGTGCCGACTGTCGTACGACATCAAGCCCTTCAAAGGCGAGGTATTATGTGATGATGCTCCTCTCGAAGTTTGTGATGTTCTTGTGGGCCAACCTTATTTATGGAAACATCATGTTGTATATGAGTCTAGGCCTCTTAGTTTTATTTTTACTTTGAACAGGAAATTGTACAGGATACCCGAGGTAGTCCCACCTAGTGCTATTTCCTTGATCTCTGCTAAGCAATGCAGAAAGGTCACCTCTCAAACGAGGAAGTTTGTCTTCTTCGTATTCACTCTTAGAATAAGAGAAAGAGCATAGCCACATCCAGGGTCTTTGCGGCCGAACTCTCCACACAGTAGAAGCAAGTAGATAAGGTCATGGAAGAATACTCAGATATCTTCTCGTCACCTACAGGGATACCTCTGCACTGCCAGGTCAAGCACCCCATCTATCTGAACTCTGGTGAAATGCTTCCCAATGGGCCAGTCTATCGCCACTCTTTGTTAGAGAATGAGAAGATCAAGCGATAGATCTAAGAATTTCTCCATAAGGGGCACATCTGTCCCAGCTCATCACCTTGTGATGCAGCACCCCCTGCCACAACAGGTTCTGCGTGAACTCCCGGTCTTAGGATCGTTCTGATTTTTCCTCAAGCCGAAATGAATCCTTTGGTTCCCTGCTATAACCTTCAACAAATCAGATCCATAGGTCCTTCACCTTCCACATGGCCTCCAACACGACTGCGATGTTTTCTCGAAAAGGGAATTTCAGATTTCGGGACTCCGCGAGTCTTGATGTCGAGTTTCTTGTCTCCTGATCCCCCGATCTCTGAATTACCAAAATGATGAAATGGCTTCACTGACGGTTATCCCTTGGCCAAACCTCGGTCCATGTGACCACTTGCCCCATGACCGTAGCCTAACTTCGAAGGGGTGTCACGTTTCGCAACTTTGGGACTCTCAATTTCAAGTGTCCCGGGTCTCTGTCTTCGAAACTTCTGAAATGCTGAATTCTGAAGGGCTGAAATGTGTGACCGCAACCCCACTCCAACAATATGTCACGTTTCGTGACTTCAACATTTCCGAATGAAAATCACCCCGATTCCATGTCCTCGAGGTTTCTGAAAAGCCGAACCCTAAAATTTTGAAATCCTCCGCTGATAGATCAACGACTATGATCTTCCCTTGATCTGACAGCTCAGATCCTTTCAAGACTTCGCAGGTCAAGAATCCTAAGTTCTTTCCCTTTGCCTTCCCGGTAGCCGAAGTACCGAACTCCTCCCCATGACGACAGTCTAATCTTCAGGGTTTCAGACTTCACGATTTCATGATTTTGCTGCAATAGTTCCTGGTCCTTTGAACTCCCGATATCCGAACTCCTGGTATCTCCCCGATCTCCTCCACGCGTCCTCCACAAATGGACGTCTCTGAATGCTTTGGGACTTCGCGAGTCATGAATTCGAAAGAATCCTCTACTCTACTCTTTGATGCCCAAATCCCCGAAATACGCGGATCTCGTGACACGCATCCTCCGAGATGTACGGTCACGATGCCTTCGGGACTTCACGAATTGAGACTACCTGTCTCATGATTCTTACCTCTCGAACTTCTGATGTTCGAAGCTCCAACAAATTTTGGATTTCTGCCATGCGTCTCTTGATATGGACGCTCCTGATTCTTTCAGGACTTGATGAGTCCTCTCCTTTGCCTACGAGGATTAAACCTTGTGTAGCTCCTTCCATATTCGATGGCTATCGACTATCTATGCGAGATATGACGGTTCCAGATCTCTTCTGCTGCGCTGCGATTTGCTACTTGCACCTGGACATGAAACTTCAATGGTCTAGATCTTCCTCTCAGCACTGATCCAACGGTAATTGTAGCTCCCTCCTGAGCTTTTGTTTCTTCCTTCTCCTTGGGAGATTTCCTCGCTCCAAAAAGACCTCGGCCTTTTGCCTTCACTGTGAAGCCTGTAACGTTAGCTTCCGCCTGCGCTCTTGAGACATTATCTCTCCTTGATCTTCGTCGAAATATGAACCCTCCAAAGGGTTTTCTCAGCCTTTGCACTCCTTGCAGCTAGTGATCTGTGTGTAAAGGAATACTCCTCCTGTGTTTCCTCAAACTATGAAATCTCAAAGTATTTCCTCTCGACCTCAACACTCCTTGCAGGATCTTTGCACACAACTGTGCTATCTCTTCTGATATTTTCTGTGGGTCCGAATTCAAAGGGTCTATGTCCCTTTCTCTCCTTAAAGGGATATAAGTTCCCTCTTGGTGACTTATTCTCAAGCACTCCTTCCTGAGTATGCAGGGTGTTCAATAACCCTGAGAAGGTATCCTCTTGACACTTCTCTGTTCCAGAACTCAAAGGAGTTCTTCTGTGCACTCTTTGCACCTTCTCAATGCCCTCTTGGCAGAGCTTCTACAAAATTCTCAGCAATTTTGTCTTCTTCCTCTGAACTCAAACAAGAGTTTCTTCTGTGCACTTTGTGCACCTGCTCAATGCCTTCCTGGCAGAGCTTCTCTAGAATCCTCAGTGATTCTATTTTCTCTGTACCTCTATGCACCTGCTCAATGCCCTCCTGGTAGAGCTTCTACAGAATCCCTCAGTGACTTTGTCTTCTCACTAAACTCAAAGAGTTCTCTCCTTAATGCATCCAGTGCATTCGCTCGATGCCCTCTTGGCAAAGCTCCCACATAATCCCTCAGAAATTTTGTCTGTCCCGTGCCTTCCTCTACATAGTCTTACCTCCAAGGTATTCAACAACCTGCAGGTTTCTCCCTTGAGTCAGTGACTTTAGCTGGTGCGCCCTCCTGGCACGTCTCTGTCCATATCCCACAGAATTTAGAAGTGCACTCTTGCACTGGTTGTTAGAGACCGCAGTACTCTGTCGTGCACTCTTGCATGAAACCACAAAGAACCCAGACCTGGAATCAAAGAACCCACAGATAGAAGAATCTATCTATCCCTGCAAATGCACATCTAATAATACATCTACAACATATCATAAACACATGAAGACATTCATTCACACATACAAAATAACATGAAGGAAAAACTTCTTTGTTTGTATTAATCTCATAATTCCTCTTTACTATGTGTTCGAGATCAGACCATAATAGAGTCTTGACTCTCCTCTCTTCTCTCTGTTCTACTCTACCAACTCTACCTCTTCTGCTCTTCACTCACTCAAAATAAGATGCCGAATATCTTTTACATGAGGGGGATATTTGATGTCTTCCCTCCAAACTACCTACCCTATTCAATTACATTGAATTTACATTGAATGGGTTGTCTAGTCCGAATAAGATCTAGATCCCAGCCTTACAACCTATTTAAGGCGATTTTTAATCTAAAGCCTGCACATACACATGGATTTTGGCTCTTCCAGCCTTACAAACACTTAATGAATTAATTCAAATTCCAAATTTGAAAGGAATCAGAGGGCTGCACCTCTCTCCTCCCATTGAATGTGCACGTTGATATGCGCGCTGACTGGCTGGTGCGTAGCTGGCTTGGAGCGATGCTCCTGCATCATACTCCTCTGCTATGAAAAATTCATGGGCGCCTTCTCATGAGCTTCCCAGTATGGCTGACGAAATCCACCTGGATCCCAAATAGTTCTTCGCTGCTATTGTTGCTGTTGCCCTACTGCTCTTCCAGTCTCTCTTCTGCTTAGCTTCTCATTGCTAGTAGTCTCTTCTGCTGATTGGAGCATCATCCTTTTGATCTCATCGATCACCTTGTCCAGTTATTCCAGTGGCTGGCTTTGTCCTTCCAGTCTTCTCGGCTTCACTTCCTCTTTATCGGTGGGTAGATAAACTAGATCTCCCATGCCATCTTCATCCTCTTTTGTGGCACTTAGTGGCCACTCTGCTACAGATTCTTCTTTTGAAATATCCTCACTGAACTACTATTCAAATTCTTCTTCTGAAACCTTAACTTTTGCCAGTTCTCCTGCAGGCATGTCTCCAGCTTCTTCCCGCTACTTCCCAGGCTGAAATTCTCCTTCGTCTGCTGTTGCATACCTTGACATTGCATTCATCATATGATCATCTCTCTAGATGAAAATTCTGAGTGATTCCTTGGAATGATCCTCTGCAAATACTTACTTGAATGTCTACTCATGGAAGTCATCTACTGGCTCTGGATTGTTCAACCAATCCTCCAGCATCTCCACCTCCACCTCCCATGGAGTGAGTATCTCTACCGTGTGCTCCTCTTATGTTGCTGTCAGCTTCAGTGTTGCAACTATCTCCTTTTCAGCTTCCTGGCTGAAACTTTCAAGACATTCTTTCGAATGCTCCTTTTCCTCTTCTAGGATATACATCAGTGTCTACTCCCCTTCTTCTCTGACAGTCTTTGTTGGTTTTCCTTCTTCTGTTGCTGCCTCTGCAACACACACGCTGGCCTCAACTGGGCTATATGGTAGGAATACCTCAATTCCTCCAATAATTAGAATTCCCTTCTGATCTTCCTTCCCTGTCAGCTCCTCTTACTGATATGAACTCACCTCTGAGTTCATCTGCTCTCCCTTGCCCACCTGGCAATATGGGATTTATCTACTGCCCACCCGGAAGTCTATGAGATCTTGTGATCCCATCTCATTGCCCACTTGGCAATCTGGACTTTCACCTTTGCCCACCTTGCAGTTTATGAGATCTTCAACTAACCTCATATTATTGCCCTTCTGGCAATATGAAATTCCCTCGATGTCCTCCTAACAGTCCATGAGATCCTTCAATGATCTCATTTCATTGCCCTCTTGGCAACCTGAGTTTTCTATCCTGCCCTCCTAGAAGTCTCTGAGATCTTCCAGTGATATCAGTTCATTCTCAATGTCACTAAGATTTCTCCCAGCTTCTGGCTCGCATAGGTGAACCACTTCTTCCTCTGGTTCGCTGAGGTCTTCAACATGCCTCAACCATATTTTCAACAACCTTTGTTGTCTTTTGGCCACCAACTCCTTGACTAGCAATTTTACCTTTCTCCTCAGAGGTCATTCATATACCCAATGCGATCTTGCATCCTGCTGCATCTACAATGCAAGATTCTGCATCCTCGCTCTTATCTCAATGAGCTCTTTATCCATTGCCTCTTTTCTCGGCTGCTGGTGGTTTTTCTTTCCATCGCATCCATGGCCTTCAATAGCCATCTTCCTGTTCCTATCTGCCCTCCTGGAAAACTTGCTGCTGTCACTCTCCAACTAAGAGTGCTTCCAACATCTCTTACAGTCGACCTAAATATTTCATTTGACTGCTGCGTCCTACAACAATCTCTTCACCTGAGCTATATAGATGAAGTCTTTCTCTGATTCCACTTGATGTGCATCAGAGTGCTCTTTTTCCTCTATCTCCCTCTACTTGAAATATACAGACAAAATCAAGCTCTGCTACGAAAATGATGCGTATCAGAGTATTTCCTTTATCTTCCCTACCTCCTTCTGCCTACAATATGCTGACAAAAAGTGGCTCTGATACCACTCTGATGCAGCACCCCCTACCGTAGTAGGTTATGCATGACCTCCCGGTCTTAGGATCGTTCTGATTTTTCCTCGATTCGAAGTATCTCCCTTAGTTCCCAGCTAGAACCTTCAACAAATCAGATCCACAGGTCCTTCACCTTCCACACGGCCTCCAACACGACCACGACCTTTTCCCGAAAAGTGAATTTCGAATTTCGGGACTCCACGAGTCCTGATCTCAAGTTTCTTGTCTCCTCAATCCCCCGATCTTTGAATTACCTAAATGCCGAAATGGCCTCACTGATGGTTAGCCCTTGTCCAAACCTCGGTCCATGTGACCACTTCCCCCATGACCGCATCCTAACTCCGAAGGGGTGTCACGTTTCGCGACTTCGGGACTCTCAATGTCAAGTGTCCTGGCTCTCTGTCTTCGGAACTTCCAAAATGCTGAATTCTGAAGGGCCGAAATGTGCGACCACAACACCACTCCAACAATATGTCCCTTTTCGCGACTTTAGGATTTCCAAATGTAAAGCACCCTGATTCCCTGTCCTCGAGGCTTCCAAAAAGCCGAACCCTGAAATGCCGAAATCCTACGCTGAGGGATCAACGACTGTGATCCTCCCTTGATCTAATGGATCATATCCTTTCAGGACATCGTGGGTCAAGAATCCCAATTTTTTGCCCTTTGCCTTCCCGATAGCCGAAGTATTGAACTCCTCCCCGTGACCGTAGTCTACTCTTCGGGGTTTCAGAATTTTCGATTTCGCGATTCCGCTGCGATAGTTCCTGGTCCTTCGAACACCCAGTATCCAAACTCCCGGTAGCTCCCCGATCTCCGCCACGCGTCCTCCACAAATGGACGACCCTGATTACTTCAGGACTTCGTGAGTCACGAATTCGAAAGAGTCCTCTGCTCTGCTCTTTGATGCTCGAATCCCCGAAATACGAGGATCTCGTGACACGCATCCTCCGAGATGGAGGGTCATTATGCCTTCGGGTCTTCGCGAATCGAGACTTCTTGTCTCGCGATTCTTACAATTTTTATTTATTTTTGCAGGAAAAACTGCTCTATTTGTATTAATCTCAGAAGGCCTCTTTACAATGTGTTTGAGCTCAAACTGTAACAGAGTCTCGACTCTCCTCTCTTCTCTTTGTTCTACTCTACCAACTCTACCTCTTCTTCTCTTCACTCACTCAAAATAAGATGTCGAAGATCTTTTACATGAGGGGGCTTTTTGAGCTCTTCCCTCCAAACTACCTACCCTATTAAATTACATCGAATTTACATTGAATGGGCTATCTAGTTCGAATCAGACCTAGATTCCATCCTTACAACCTATTTAAGGTGATATTTAATCTAAAGCCTCCACATACACATGGCTTTTGTCTCTTCCAGCCTTACAATCACTTAATGCATTAATTCAAATTCAAAATTTGAAAGGAACGAGAGGGCTACACCTCTTTCCTCCCATTGAATGCATGCGTTAATATGCAGGCTTGATGTCTAGTGCATAGATGGCTTGGAGCGATGCTCTTGCATCACCTTGCGAGATCCCAATCGTGCTGGTACAGAAGAAATATGGAACCTGGTGACTCTGTATTGATTACTGGGCTCTGAATAAAATCACAGTCAGAAACCGGTACCTGATTCCATGAATCAAAGACCTCCTTGATAAACTCACGAGGGCCAAATACTTCAGTAAGATTGATCTGAAGTCTGGCTACCACTAGGTCCTGATAGAACAGACAGATGTATGGAAGACCGCCTTCAATTCAAAGGAAGGCCTTTTTGAATGGTTGGTCATGCCCTTTGGTTTGAAAAATTCTCCAACCACTTTCATGAGGATGATGGACGATATCCTGCGACCATTCACCAATACTTCTGCAGTGGTGTATCTAGATGACATTCTAATTTACAACAAGACTTGGGCCGAACACTTGCAGCATATTCAACAGGTTCTGCACACCCTGCGGTAGCACACGCTATACGCCAACTTGGAAAAATGCTCCTTCGACATGGATAGGGTACATTACCTGGGATACATCATTAATCAACATGGCGTACATGTGGATCCAGGAAAGATCCAAGTCATCCACATGTACCGCAACTTCGTAGCTTCTTGGGCCTCACCAATTTCTACCGCAGGTTCATGTTGGGATTCTCCCATATTGCATGGGCCCTCAGCCAAATAAAAAGGGGTGGTGGTAAAGAGAAATTTTCATGGGGCCAGTCCCAACAACAAGTGTTCGATTATTTGAAGTAGCGCTTCTTCTCAATCCTAGTACTTTCACTACCAGACCTGCAACATCCATTTGAAATTGAGACAAATGCTTTAGACTATGCTGTGGGTGCCATTCTCACTCAGCACGACCACCCCGTGGCCTATCATAGTTAGACACTGTCAGATACTGTCTGTAAGTACCCTACTTATGACAATGAAATGTACTCCATTGTACAAGCCTACCGCCAGTGGAGACATTACATTCTTGGGAAGGAGACAGTCATCCACACTAATCATAAGCCACAACAGTTCATGCAGACACAGAGAAAATTGCAGAATGACCGCCTTCCAAAGTGGTCCACATACTTGCAGCAATTCCCTCACAACATCAAGTATAAAACAAGAAGCACTAATCGCGTCGTTGATTGCCTCAGCAGACCACCAGTCGTGACACTCACGATGGTGCTAGAATATTGTGTCCATGAGACATCTGGATGGCCCCAACTCTATGATACAGACGCTGACGTTTCCACGACCTACCAAATGTTGGGTGCAAATGCAGTTGTCGATAATTTCCATCTTCAGGATGGGTTGTTGTGTCATCTATGCTATTGCCAAACTGGCCACTAAGAAACATGGCCTGTACACCCCTCTTCCTACTCCTGACAGGCCATGGGAATCCATCTCAATGGACAACATGTCGGGCCTCCCGTCCACCAAGTGGGGAAATGACTGTGTTTTTATGGTTGTTGATCGCTTTTTTAAGATGGCGATTCTGGTTGCCTGCAAGAAGAGCATCATAGTAGAGGCCACTGCCAAGCTCTTCTTTGAATGAGTCTGGGTACATTTTTGAATCCCACAAACCATTGTCTCATATCGAGAAGGTCGATTTCTCAACACATTCTGGTCGAGCTTCGGGTCACTACTGGACACCAAGCTCACCAAATCCACGACCTTCCACCCCCATACAGATGGCCAAATCGAGGTTGTAAATCAAATGATTGTGCATATCCTTCTCATGTATAATTCAAAGCACCCTCGCACATGGGATGAGAGCCTTCCCTATGTCCAACATAGCTACAACCGAGCCTTGCATAGCTCAACTGACCATAGCCCCTTTCAGGTGGGGTTTGGATTCCAACCATTGGGTCCCATAGATGTTACACTTCCCCTTACGATCACCTCAACTGACTCATCTCCTGCTCCAACTGAAGTTGACAAAGGCACTCGGTTCATTTATAAAATCCAACACATCTGCCATCAGGTTCAATATATCTTACAGAAGTCCAATGACAAGTACAAACATTGCCATGATCAACATCGGGTGCCACATAATTTTTCAGGTGGGTGATAAAGTTTGGTTTCACTTGCAGAAAGAATGAATTACATGACCCCATTAGAAACTTCCATTATGGGCCATACACCATCACTAAGGCCATGGGGGACAATGCGTTTGAGCTCAACATTCATCCCTTCCTTGGCCTGCACCTAGTGATCAACGTGGATCTCCTTCGCCCTTATTTCCCACCATTATTGGACACCTCAGAAGTAGCAGAACAACTAACACCAACAAAGCTCAACCGTGATTGCATACAACAAGCATCAAATGATCATATTGTGGACACATGGATCAAGGGAACTCGATAACAAAGGATCCAACTTTATCGAGTCATTAAAGCAAGGCAACTTCTGCACCAACGCAAGTGGCTCACCCGGGGTCAAATTCAACATAAATTTCCTCATCTGATTGGGGACCTCAACGCAATGGAGACCATTGCTTCCTAAGGGGGAAGGATTGATCCATATGGATATTAGTGGCCACCCAGCTTTTCCAACTGGCTCAAAACAATTTTCTGACAATTTTGGCAATTTACTATTTTTAGCAGTTTTAACTTCTGGGGCCATTTTGAGGGCCTAAATGAAGGTTTTTCGAGATTGAGTTATGTTGACGGGCGAAATTGACCGTTCGTCAACTGGGAGAGTGGAACCGGTCCGGGGTTGTCTAAATAACCCAAGTCGTTTGGAATGGACCACCCTGACGAGTTTAACGGCTCCGTTGGCCGCTCTAAGGTCTTTTAGGAAAACCAAAGAGAAAACTAATCTAAACTAACTAATCTAAATAAAACATAAAACTAACTAAAAGAAACTAAACTAACTAAAACTAAACTAATACACTAATCTAAATAAAACAAACTACTAAATGAAACTAAAACTAAATATAACTATTCTATCTATTATATACGATCTACTAATTGCTATTATAATAACTCAAATCAACTATCTAATTACCAGCTGCAATATTACTTATTCACAAATGTACACTATAAACAGCCTACAGATTTAATTAAAACCTGCAAAACTCATGTGTTTTCTGCCCTAAGACAACAAGATGTGTTTTTTGATTTTTATATTTTATGAAAAAGAAATAAACATTACTGAAATTAAACAATCTAATATATTTACTGAAATTAAACAATCTAATATAAATCTAATTAAGATTATATCTGAATTAAATTACTTAACGAAAACAGTAAACAAAAGACTAACTGACCTGAAAACGATCCAAGTCTGCCATGTGTATGATGACTTCAAAGCTGGTCGGAGGAAGTAAACTCGCACCGGTTAGTCCATAAGCTTCTCGCAAACGATTGGCTGTGATGCTATTTGAGTTTTTAACAGGACAAACAAGACATAAAAGATCATAACAACTATATGATTACAAATCTCTGCAATAAGGGAAACCTGTTATGCAAAGACTTATATTTAATAATTCAATCAATGAAGAAGATAAACCTGTCATTCACAAACTGAACTAAGCAATTGTTATGTCTTTTATACACTTGGAAGAAACCAGATATGAATTACAGTGATTAAAATTATATCATTTGCACTTGATTTAGATAGCTAAAGTAGTCATTAACCAGATACAAATTGATATACACAACATGAAACAAAATGTTGATATAATGAGAAGCTAAAGCTGTGACAAAACACCAAATTCTGCTTCAGTCTGTATTAAATCTTCATATCCTTGTTCTCCCACGAATGAGAATGAAATTATTACAAAAATCATAAGTATATATAAGTCTCTCCACAGGGTAAAACCTCCCTGTGGATAATATCAAAATGTTTTACATAATCTGGGAAATATCCCAAAATCAGCTAACTAAGGAGATCAAAATGCAAGTGAAATCTTTGAAATATCTCCTAACTGCTCATAAACTCAATTGCAATTTCGAATTTACCTGCAATAGAACACAAATATCAAATTAGAAAGATATTTCAGTAACAAAACAATAAAAAATTGATCCTACAGACTTAGCTACAGAATCGTCTGATTCTGTAGCTAGTCTAAAATAGCATACATGACCAGATAGCAATCAAATGAAATCTTTTCAAAAGAATCAAATCCAATTTAATTTTCTTTTAATAAATATCCGAAACGAATCACTATGATTCCAATGAGTTTATCATTCAAATTAACAAAATCGAAAAGGATGCAATCGAGAC
>ML777104.1:2037026-2081506 GCA_009831015.1 Picea engelmannii | reverse complement strand
CTTATCAGTGGCTGTCGATTTAGTCTTTTGATTGGTGAGCGTTGCAACTTGATCCTCCAGAGCATGAATTCTGGACTGTAGCATTGGCACATCAAGGTAATACCTTTCTAACCATGAGCCACACTGATCACATGGTGGAGCAGTTGGTTGAGATAGAGCAGGATAGGGTTTTGATGAGTCACTGGGGGTTTCACGAGGCATTTTGATGTCGGGGTAATTAGGATCATTTTGCAAGCAAGGTGGTAGGTTTTTGACAAAGTCGTATGAGGGTTTGTCACACAGACCTTCAGAATAGGGATACTCACTTGCCAGGTAGCGTTCCACCTCCGAGTCAGAATCTTCACTCACCATGATAGGGTCGGGGTTGACAGGAGGTCTCGGTTTATTTCTTGCCATGCGAGAGATTAATCGGGTGTTCTTTTTGCCTTTAGAATTCACAGTAGGTTTGGCCTTAGGCCTTTTAGCCACGGGTTTAACATTTTCCACATCCTTGGCGACAAAATTGGGTAGGTCAATAGGTGAGTCGGATAGGGGTTTAGGTAACAGAGCACTGTAAGGCACAGGGGGTACTGACTTGCTCTCGCTCACCACAGGTTTGTCAACTTGTGGTGGGCTTGAGTCCTCAAAATTATTGCGATTAAGAAAATCATTCCAACAGTCTCGATGTAACCCCAAATGACAAACCACAAGCATTTTAATTAACCCAAAGTGAAAAAGGCTGTTATCGGCCTGGTTCCGTTTATACTTTTTAGACATTTTAAAAAGACTCCTATGTAGATAATAAGGCATATTAAGCTCATAGCCCATGAAAACCATAAGTAGCCGAAGGTGGCACAAGAAAACGAAACCATACCGGCCCTCGCAGGTGATAAACTGTTTGGTTATCATCAGCAAGTCGTGCCAACGTTGCTTGAGCATATTCGCGGGCAAACCTTTGTCACAGGAGTTCACCTTTCGTGACTGGAAGAGCAATGTCCACGGGACATCTTCCACTTTGTAATTTTTTGACCATTTATGTCCAGTAGCAGGAAGGCCAGTAGATAAACTGAGAAACTTCTCATCAATTTCTAATTGCACATCCCCGACCTTGGCTCGGAAGCCATCAAAGGTTAATGCGAATTGCCGAGCCACGCAAGGGTTGAAGCCATCAAACTTTCGTATGAATGGGAGCCATCCAAATTCCTCAAGGTCACTGTAAGCACCATCGAACATCAACAAATATTGGCAACCATTGGGCTCAACCCTTACAACTGGAGCCATGGCGCGGGCACATGGTAGGGTTCGGATTAAACACACAGGAGCAAAATTGTTTGGGCTAACAACTACGAGCGCTCAAAGGGGAGGCAAATTAATGTGCGCGTGTGAGGGTGGTGGGATTATCACCGCCATGCAACAAAGTAATGGAAAAGTACAGTGCTGTTCAATCAATCATGACATCGTTCAAACCATATTAATTGGCCAACCCAAGGATTAAACGGTGGACGACATACCAATGTGCCATTGCATTGTTTGAAACCGTGAATGTTCAACATAAAATCAAACCCAAAGTTAAATATGTGCCTGTAATAATTCAAGCCATTAAATCAAAACCCAAATGCATAACTTCAAACTATTTCCATTCAATATGAGATCGGACTCATACGTTACCCATGCGCTTATTGCATAATAATCAAAGTTTATAACATTGTGACCAACGATTTTATAAAATTGACAAGCTAAGAGCTTATAATAATAAGGATCACATTATATAAAAACCAAAATAAAACCATGACCCCTATAGAAGGAAGTATAACCCATCAATTTACATGTTTAATTCCTTATCAATCAAACAAAAGTCAGGTTGCGCAATCGAAGTAAGCATGGGCAAATGGACATAGTTCGAAAATCATTCCAGCCACTTAACAATAAATCAAAGGTAAGTACCAATCAGAATATCAATGAGAAGATCATGACAGTTCAAATAATGATGGAGGAGTTTTCACGCTTACAGTCGTGAAAACTAAATAGAAATAAATTTGCAAGTGTCGCAAGAAATGAAAATATCATCTATTTGCAAAATGCGACGACAATTTGAAGTTCAGAAGACGTAGGTGTAGGCAGCTTTTAGGGAAATTGAAAAAATTGAATTGGCTGCCAACAATGGCGACACACTGGGAGAAGCAATTATCTCTGTCAAAAGAAAATGAATTTAGATCAGGACAGCAAGGAAAAATTCAACTCAAAAACAACAATCAGAAAATCGTGCAAACATCCTCCTTTACCATCTTTTCCAGCGATGTTTTAAAAGATGAAAACTAATAACAGTCTTAAGATCAACAAGTCACGATTTTTATGATAAATCTTCAATACAGTTGGCATGGCCACTGCTGCTAGCAGGCGTCCACAGCCTCGACAGGGTTTCCATTTAACCCACTCGGACATCTGTATCCTGTCAAGAAGCTCTAGATCAGAGTAAAGGACTTTTAAAGAGGTTTCTTATAATTTTTACAGATTTTCATTTACCCAACATTGCTTCGCTGCCAGCAGGCCTGTTCAGTACCCCGACGAAGTTGTCTTGGTGCCATGCTTGCATTTACCCGCTGGCAGCGGACCTGTTCAGTATCCCGACGGGTTTACAAACACTTCCCACAACTCTTATTAACATTTTTATTTTGTTTTTCTTTTATGGATAGCTGAGCGGGGTGACGTTGAAAAATATTGGTATATTATCCTATTTTTCAGACCTCATCAGAAATTTTTGATACTGTCCTTTATCCAGCTCCAGAAATGTTTTATTTCTAAAACAACTTACTATGACAGGGAGACATCCTTTTGAGTCATTCCTTTACGGAAAAGGGACAGCGTAAAAATATAATAGATGATCATGACAAACTTTGCTCAGAGATCGAAATTAGTAAACTTCTTTCAAACAACAAAATTTTCCAACATAAATATCAGTTTCAGAAATATATCACTGATGTTCGTACACTCTTCTAGAAGTTATTTCAGCGAAGAAATTTTCCCATGGTCTTTGTCTGAATGGATCAGTGCACAGGCATGCATATGTTTCAAAAACGCAAAATAAAATAAAATTAATCAATCTAAATCAAAATCAAAACAGGAAGAAAACAAAAGATGCAAACCAAAGAAATATTTACATAATATACAAGGGTAGGTATCAAGCAAATTATCTTTTCAGGGCTTGGCCATTCACCGGATAGGTGTCAATCTTCCCTTCAAGATTCTGCAATCGAAAGGAACTAGGACCCAACTTTTCAGCAATAAAAAATGGCCCAAGCCACAAATTTTGAAACTTGGGATGCTCACCCTTTCCTTCGTGTGGTTTGTCCCACTTTAAGACGAGATCGCCTACTTCAAGATTCCTATCAGAAGCAGAATTAGAAGTGAACCAAATTTTAATCAGTTGTTGATGTTGATCTAGTTTACGCTTAGCTTGGGTTCTTACTTCTTCTAACTTCATCAAAGCATTAATACGGCTTTCTAAAGGAGGACAATCTTCTTCTTGGACTTTTTGTGACAATTGGAGTGAAGGAAGAAGAATGTGAGGTGGAAAAATGGATTCTCTGCCATAAACAAGAAAAAAGGGGGAGTTACCTATAGCGGCTTTGGGTGTTACCCTATCAGCCCACAGTGCATTGTGCCAGTCCTTGTGATTTTCAGCCACAGTTCTCTTGATAATTTTGATCAAGTTCTTGTTTGTCGATTCTGCTAAGCCATTACCCTGGGGGTAGTAACTAGCAGAATACTTCAGCTTTATTCCTTTCTCTAAAGCGAACTCACTCATCTCTAGAGAAGAAAAGTATGAAGCGTTATCAAAGACTAAAAAATCAGGGATACCAAAACGAGTGATGATATTCGAGTTTAGAAAAGCGATTACCTGACTTGTGTTAACAGTTCTTAGCGTGGCGGCTTTGGACCATCGAGTAAAATAATCAGTAGCTGTCACAATATACTTGTGCTGTTGTGAGGAAGGAGGGTTAATAGGACCTATGATATCAAGGCCCCATTGATGGAAAGGAGAATCAACTGTGACGACTTGCAAGGGGAAGGCTGGTTTTTGCAATCGCCCTAATGCTTTCTGACAAATGATACATTTACGACACAAGGCATGGGCGTCTCTAAAAAGCGTCGGCCAGTAATAACCGGCTCTTAAAACCTTATGAGTAGTGGTGTCGCCACCGAAGTGACCACCAGCTTCTCCTGCGTGCAACTCAAGCAAGACTCTTTCTGCTTCATCCTTTTCGAGACAACGCATCAGTATGGCGTCGAAATTTTGACGAAACAGTATACCATTAATTAGATGAAAGGAGGCGGACTTTAGTCTCAATGCTCTTCTTTTGGCGGGGTCGAGGTGACGGGGTGCTGATCCATGTTCAAGACAAAATCTAATATCGTCGTACCAAGGACTTACAAGGTTTTGTGCACAACAAATCAAACTCTGATCGCGTTGTTCTAGGTTTGACATATCACTATCTTCTTGTTGTTTAGTTTCTGAATCAACTACCAACTTACACAACCCTTGGCCTCTCACGATCTGTGATGGGGTGATTTCTAAGTCATACTCCTGCAAGGAGGTGACCCATTTGGCTCTTTTCTCTCCTAACTCCTTTTGCACTAACAAGTTCCTTACGGCAGGGTAGGGGACAATGACCTTCGTCCTTGACTTCAAAATATATGACCGGAAATGCTTAACTGCCTTGAAGACAGCGTAGGCTTGCCGATCGAAGACAGCGTAGGCTTGCCGATCGACCGCTGGGTAGTTAAGTTCATTGCCTTTGAAAGCAGAGCTCATAAAGGCGATGGGTACTTCGTTGTTCTCATAATTCTTCTGAGTTAGGACTGCGGCATAAGAACGATCAGAGGCAAAAGTATAGAGTGTAAAGTCTTGAGAGAAATCAGGGTTCATGAGAGACAGAGTGTCTATTATGGCCTTCTTTATAACATTGAAAGCTTGGTTCTCTGTAGGTCCCCAGTGATATTGGGTGTCTTTCTTAATCAGGTTCTGGAGAGGCATGACCATTTCGGAGAAACTGGGGACAAATCTTCTCATGGAATTTATCTGGCCTAGGAAAGACTGTATGGATTTTTTGGAGGTGGGTGGGGGAAGTTTAGCGATGACTTGGGTCCTCTCGGGGTCAATAATCATTCCATCACTAGACACAATGAATCCTAGTAATCTACCCTATTCTACTGCAAAGATGGACTTCTTGGGATTCAAGGAGATGCCGTATTTACGACATCGTAGCAGAACGAATCGTAAGTGAGTTAGATGATCGTCTTTGTTTTTAGAATAAACGGTCACATCATCTAAGTAGACTACTACGGAGTGATTGATTAAGCCTCTGAAAGCAATGTCCATTTCTCTCTGAAAGGTAGCACCAACATTAATCAATCCAAAAGGTATTTTGCGATAAGCATAAGTGCCCCACGGGGTACGGAAGGTAGTTTTCAGTTGGTCTGGCGAAGACATCAAGACTTGGTTGTATCTAGAGAAACCATCCAGTAAGGATAGCCTCTCGGAACCAGATACTTGTTGAAGGATCTGTTCCATGGGCGGGACAGGATAATTATCTTTGTCAGACGCTTTGTTGAGGTTTCGAAAATCGACACAAAGTCGAATTTCCCCATTTTTCTTCCGCACTGGGACGAGGTTGGATACCCATTGAGTGTGCCTAACAGGAAAAATTATTTTAGCACTTAGGATTTTATTCAATTCTTTTTGAATGGTCGGTTCCAGTTTAGGATGCATTTTCCTCAGTTTTTGTTGGAAGGGTAAGGTTTGGGGCTTCATCAGGATGACATGCTGTATAATATTAGGATCAAACGTTTTAAGATCATCGTAAGTCCATGCAAATACATCTTTGAATTATTTAAATAATTTAACAAAAGAAGCTTTTTCTTGTCTAGAACATCCCAAGCCTAGATTGATACACTGAGGATTTTCATTAGTCCCTAAATTGACTTTTTCATAAGACAATGAGGAACTGTTGGTTTTGCAATTGACCGTCTTTTTAAATTTATCTTCAAAATCATAAAACTTTTCTAGTCTAACAACAGATTTGGGTATGAGATTTACCATGTCCGATAGAGCTTCTGAAGATTTCGGATTAGGTATTATCGTAAAGTCGTGAAAATTGTTGTCGTGTGTTTGTTAATCTATCACAGTGCCTTGAAAGGTTTCTTCCATGTGCAGAAAGTTAATGATTTGATGATCATCGTCAAATACTCTCCAGTTTGTGATATTGTCAGGAACAGATGGTCGAAACAATAGCTCCACGGAGAATGCGTTCGGGGATAAGCCTTCTACAGGAAGAAGTTTAGAGGCAACATTAGCTAGTAGATCTGCTTCAGCGTTATTTAATCTAGGGATGGAATTTATATTAAAAACAGAAAATTTGTTCACTAAACTCCATACCTCAGACTGGTAACATTTGAGATGCGGGGAAAGATAGTGTACAAAATCTCTTACATGCCTGACAACTATCTCAGAATCGCCAAATACAACCAGATTTTGAATGTGCATGTCCAAGGCTTTTCTGCGACCTTGCAGTAAAGCCTCATATTTTGCGGTATTGTTAGTGCATTCAAATTCTAGCCTACAAGCCAATAATGTTTTGTTACCTTCCGGATCGATTATGATGCAGCCTGCACTCGCTCCTTATTTAGACTTGGAACCGTTGAAATATAAAGACCAAATTTGATTTCCATCGGGCTCATGGGACTGTTGCATAGAAGTTGTTGGTTGCATACATGCTATGATCTCGGACTGCTGTTGTGGATTGTTGATAGGTGAAACTTTAGCCATGAAATTTTCGAAGAAGGTGTCCATCCCTTGGACTTAAGGTGAATCTCGAGGAGGTGTGTATGGTTCATTAGGGTCATTCAGGTCTGTTACCGTGAACTTGAGGTAACGCTCATGATTCACTCTGATCTTGTTGGGCTTACCGTTTTCTGGAAGCCATAAGTGAGAACAGTCCGTCGCGAAGTAACCATGTAGCTGCTCCGACCAGTCCCTGCTAAAAAACAGACCATACACTTCTGGAATATCCACCACAATTATATCAATAGCCTGATGAACCTTTGGGTTAGACGATAATCTAATCAATACATTTTTCAGTTCGCCTATAACTTTAACATCTGTTCGATCAAGTTGTATGATTTTCAAAGAATATGGTTCTACTTCGGCGTTAATCTTTTGGCAGACAGACCAGGGCATCACATTTGATGATGCTCCTGAGTCAACCATACAATTATGCACATTTCTGTTGAATATTTCGAAAGTTAAAAGAAAAGGAGGCACATTCTTGCGAGTACTTAGAGTAGTAGCTTGTGATTTCTTACTCGCGGTTTCTAATGCTACTTTATCTACATTATTTACATTATTTACATTATTTACATTATTTACAGGTGGTACATGAAGGCTTCCTTTATCTTGAGAATCATGATTATTTTTTGTGGAAGTCTTCTGCGGATCTTTGCTTTGCACAACCTTATTACCATTTGAATTACCATTCTTGCCATTGTCTGAAATATTTTGCAACATCTTCTGTAACAAAAATGGAAATTTCAACAACTCGTAAATAGAAATGTTAGCCCGTAATTTTTTAAGATCTTCAACAACATCATAATCTAATTTAGGGACAGCATTACTTTGTTTAGTTTCTACTGATTTAGATGGCTTTGGAGGTGAAGTTGTAGTGTTCTCGGCAGGAGGTTTGTTTGTTGTCTTACTCCTAGTGTTGTAAGGGTGAACAGTCTCAAAGTTAGCTTGAAAGATACTATCCAAGAAGTGTCCAAAGATGTTTGGAGAAGACTCTTCTTCTTGAGTTGTTTCCTGCTCGACTTCCTCTTGAGGGGTTTCAGGAGGCATCAAATCATCTTGGGCTCCTAGAATTGTCTGGAGAGCGCATTGAAAACTTTCTAGGTTCAAGCCTTCCGGGTTTGGATTAGGTCAGTTGGTTGGAAAAGGCTTTCAGAAAGGAGGTTTGTAGGGTCCTTTACTCGAAGAGGCTTCTTCAGTCGACCTTTTTAAATCTATAACTTGATTAGACAATTTTTGTACAACTTTAGTTAAATTTTCCAAATTAGAGTTTTCAGGTTGTGTTTTGTTTTGTGTAGGTCTGGGGAGAATTTCAATCTTCTTTTTGGAAGAATAAACAGTCTCAGTTTCGTTGCTAGAAGAGTCTTTAAGACTAAGTATGTCTTTTTCAATCTGAGTAGCCTCTTCGAAGGCTTCTAACAACGTGGCCTTTTTAGAACGTTTAACCCAAATAGCTATACTTTGATGTAGAGATTTAGTGTAGTAAGCTATTATAAGACTCTCATCAGGCATAGAGTCTGCAGGGATTCTATTTTTCAGCGTTAGGAATCTTTGATTAAAATCTTTAACTTTTTCTTTTGAGTTCATTTTTAAGCTCGAAAGATCCATGACTAAGACTTCTGGAGGTTTACCATCTCTGAATTTTCCCAAAAAGCATGACTCAAACTTTTCCCAAGACACTATGGTATGGGGCTGTTGGGAAAAGTACCAAGTGGATGCATTACCCTCAAAGGTGTAAGGGAACAACCTACAGACGACGTCTTCATGTTCAACGTTACGGAGTCTGATGGCTAACATAAATTTTTTTATATGATCTTCGACTATTTGTTTTGAATCGGGATCAAACTTGGGAAGCCATTTCTCCGGGTGCTTAGGTAAAGGGTGCTGGGCTCTAGGTACAACTACAACATCCTGGTCCAACCAGGGTCTAGCAGGGTTGTTCTGATTTTCCATTGGGGTAATGGGTGTAGAAGGCTGAGAAGGTGGTTTGCCTTCGTTAGAAGAGGAATCTCCTCTAGAAGAGGAAGGAGATGAGGGAGGTGGTGAAGGAGGTATCCCAGATCCTCTTGCAGCAGGATTTGTGTTTGGTTCTCTAGGATTCACAGTGAGGTCTATATCACCTAACTGTTCTCTGATAACAGAGAAGCCCAAAGGTTGACCCCATGGGCGGTTTGGTCGCCTAAGACTGGCTAAGGCACTGTGTGTTTTGATAAGAGATTGACGAACGATCTCTTGGAGATCACCACCTGTAGGATTAGGGGTTGCTGGCTCAACTGTGATCTGTGGATCTTCGGTTGAAGTAGTTGCTGTTTGAGGGGGGATATTATCTTGTGAACGACTTCTAGTCACTATAGGTGTGCAATTAGGTGGGGGAGGAGTCTTGCAACCACCTCGTGCCATTAATTAAGTTCAGGCCCTCCTTCTAGCGCCATTTGTTGACGGGCAAAATTGACCGTCCGTCAACTGGGAGAGTGGAACCAGTCCGAGGTTGTCTAAATAACCCAAGTCGTTTGGAATGGACCACCCTGACGAGTTTAACGACTCCGTTGGCCGCTCTAAGGTCTTTTAAGAAAACCAAAGAGAAAACTAATCTAAACTAACTAATCTAACTAAAAAAAATAAAACTAACTAAAACTAACTAAAAGAAACTAAACTAACTAAAACTAAACTAATACACTAATCTAAATAAAACAAACTACTAAATGAAACTAAAACTAAATATAACTATTCTAACTATTATATACAATCTACTAATTACTATTATAATAACTCAAATCAACTATCTAATTACCAGCTGCAATATTACGTATTCACAAATGTACACTATAATTAGCCTACAGATTTAATTAAAACCTGCAAAACTCATGTGTTTTCTGCCCTAAGACAGCAAGATATGTTTTTTGATTTTTATATTTTATGAAAAAGAAATAAACATTACTGAAATTAAACAATCTAATATATTTACTGAAATTAAACAATCTAATATAAATCTAATTAAGCTTATATCTGAATTAAATTACTTAACGAAAACAATAAACAAAAGACTAACTGACCTGAAAACGCTCCAAGTCTACCTTGTGTATGATGACTTCAAAGCTGGTCGGAGGAAGTAAACTCGCACCGGTTAGTCCATAAGCTTCTCACAAACGATTGGCTGTGATGCTCTTTGAGTTGTTAACAGGACAAACAAGACATAAAAGATCATAACAACTATATGACTACAAATCTCTGCAATAAGGGAAACTTGTTATGCAAAGACTTATATTTAATAATTCAATCAATGAAGAAGATAAACCTGTCATTCACAAACTGAACTAAGCAATTGTTATGTCTTTTATACACTTGGAAGAAACCATATATGAATTACAGTGATTAAAATTATATCATTTGCACTTGATTTAGATAGCTAAAGTAGTCATTAACCAGATACAAATTGATATACACAACATGAAACAAAATGTTGATATAATGAGAAGCTAAAGCTGTGACAAAACACCAAATTCTGCTTCAGTCTGTATTAAATCTTCATATCCCTGTTCTCCCACAAATGAGAATAAAATTATTACAAAAATCATAAGTATATATAAGTATCTCCACAGGGTAAAACCTCCCTGTGGATAATATCAAAATGTTTTACATAATCTGGGAAATATCCCAAAATCAGCTAAACTAGGAAATCAAAATGCAAGTGAAATCTTTGAAATATCTCCTAACTGCTCATAAACTCAATTGCAATTTCGAATTTACCTGCAATAGAACACAAATATCAAATTAGAAAGATATTTCAGTAAAAAAACAATAAAAAATTGATCCTACAGACTTAGCTACAGAATCATCCGATTCTGTAGCTAGTCTAAAATAGCATCCAGGACCAGATAGCAATCAAATGAAATATTTTCAAAAGAATCAAATCCAATTTAATTTAATTTTAATAAATATCCGAAATGAATCACTATGATTCCAATGAGTTTATCATTCAAATTAATAAAATCGAAAAGGATGCAATCGAGACAGGGTAAGAATGCTCTGTTTTTTCAGTTGCCATAAAATCAGGTCAAATAGTAACCGAACTGTTTCATATCAAATGAAATCAATGATGAATCATATCGTATAAGATATGATGTAATTCAACACAATCATAATCGATACAATCATAAACAATGTGTATAAGATTCATATTGTTTTAATCAAATGCCAATATAGAAAGGTTGTTACGATTATAGTTAAAATGAAACATTCATAACAACATCGACAAACTTCGCCATAAATTCCGATCACTGAACGTTACCCAGTCAACAGACAGGACCAAAAATAGTGATCGCAACCATCATCAAATCGACATAGGTGATAATCACAAACTGGGCAACAATAGAATCGAATCATGACTGAGTCAAATATAGAAACAGATTGTAATCCTGGGCATAATCACTTTCGTTCCCAATTCAAATTTAAACAATATATTTGTTGCAATATAAATCGAACTAATAACACGGTCAAACAAAACAATGCGAATCGATTGGTTGAGTATAACCGTTATAGTTCGTATCTATTCGCAATTTTGGTTATGCATTAACAGAATGGTATTCGAATCGGTCGAAAAAGGCATGGAATATAAAATCATAATAGTTAACCATTATTTCCACCATATCATATAGAATATAACCAATTTCGAATCGAAACATTGACTGTGTTTGAAATTGAAATACTAGAAACAGCCTGTGTTTAGAAAAGATATTAACAACTTCAATAAGCAACAGAGTATCCAATTTAAGCCAAATCGAAACAATCAAATCCATACCACGATTAACCGAATCAAAGCTAAATCCAATCAAAACTAATCTGGGAAACGAAATTCGATTAATCAAAACAAAACTATACATATAGTGCATGCTTATGTGTCAAAGCAAATCCACGCTGTAAACAGAGCTTGTGAGTTTGTCATATAAACAAGTGATAGTCATACCAGTGGTGCTGCTCGAGCTATGCCAACTTTGAATTAACAACTGCTGTAGTTGACTCCACGTTCTTAAACAGAATTGAACCTGTTGTACGTTGTTTCTTATCAGTGGCTGTCGATTTAGTCTTTTGATTGGTGAGCATTGCAACTTGATCCTCCAGAGCATGAATTCTGGACTGTAGCATTGGCACATCAAGGTAATACCTTTCTAACCATGAGCCACATTGATCACATGGTGGAGCAGCTGGTTGAGATAGAGCAGGATGGGGTTTTGATGAGTCACTGGGGGTTTCACGAGGCATTTTGATGCCGTGGTAATTAGGATCATTTTGCAAGCAAGGTGGTAGGTTTTTGAGAAAGTCGTATGAGGGTTTGTCACACAGACCTTCAGAATAGGGATACTCACTTACCAGGTAGCGTTCCACCTCCAAGTCAGAATCTTCACTCACCATGATAGGTTCGGGGTTGACAGGAGGTCTCGGTTTATTTCTTTCCATGCGAGAGATTAATCGGGCGTTCTTTTTGCCTTTAGAATTCACAGTAGGTTTGGCCTTAGGCCTTTTAGACATGGGTTTAACATTTTCCACATCCTTGGGGATATAATTGGGTATATCAATAGGTGAGTCGGATAGGGGTTTAGGTAACAGAGCACTGTAAGGCACAGGGGGTACTGACTTGCTCTCTCTCACCACAGGTTTGTCAACCTGTGGTGGGCTTGAGTCCTCAAAATTATTGCGATTAAGAAAATCATTCCAACAGTATCGATGTAACCCCAAATGACAAACCACAAGCATTTTAATTAACCCAAAGTGAAAAAGGTTGTTATCGGCCTGGTTCCGTTTATATTTTTAGACATTTTAAACAGACTCCTATGTAGATAATAAGGCATATTAAGCTCATAGCCCATGAAAACCATAAGTAGCCGAAGGTGGTACAAGAAAAATAAACCATACCAGCCCTCACAGGTGATAAACTGCTTGGTTATCATCAGCAAGTCGTGCCAACGTTGCTTGAGCATATTCGCGGGCAAACCTTTGTCACAGGAGTTCACCTTTCGTAACTGGAAGAGCAATGTCCATGGGACATATTCCACTTTGCAATTTTTTAACCATTTCTGTCCAGTAGCAGGCAGACCGGTAGCTAAACTGAGAAACTGCTCATCAATTTCCAATTGCACATCCCCGACCTTGGCTCGACAGCCATCAAAGGTTAATGCGAATTGCCGAGCCATGCAAGGGTTGAAGCCATCAAAATTTCGTATGAACGGGAGCCATCCAAATTCCTCAAGGTCACTGTAAGCACTATCGAACATCAACAAAGCTTGGCAACCATTATGCTCGGCCCTTACGACTGGAGCCATGGTGCGGGCACATGGTAGGGGTCGGATTAAACACACAGGAGCAAAATTGTTTTGGCTAATAGCTACAAGCGCTCAAAGGGGAGGCAAATTAATGTGTGCGTGCGAGGGTGGTGGGATTATCACCGCCATGCAACAAAGTAATGGCAAAGTACAACACTGTTCAATCAATCATGACATCATTCAAACCATATTAATCGGCCAACCCAAGGATTAAACGGTGGACGACATACCAATGTGCCATTGCATTGTTTGAAACCGTGAATGTTCAACATAAAATAAAACCCAAAGTTAAATATGTGCCTATAATAATTCGAGCCATTAAATCAAAACCCAAATGCATAACTTCAAACTATTGCCATTCAATATGATATCAGACTCATATGTTACCCATGCGCTTATTGCATAATAATCAAAGTTTATAACATTGTGACCAACGATTTTATAAAATTGACAAGCTAAGAGCTTATAATAATAAGGATCACATTATATAAAAACCAAAATAAAACCATGACCCCTATAGAATGAAGTATAACCCATCAATTTACATGTTTAATTCCTTATCAATCAAACAAAAGTCAGGTTGCGCAATCGAAGTAAGCATGGGCAAATGGACATAGTTCGAAAATCATTCCATCCACTTAACAATAAATCAAAGGTAAGTACCAATCAGAATATCAATGAGAAGATCATGACAGTTCAAATAACGATGGAGGAGTTTTCACGCTTATAGTTGTGAAAACTAAATCGAAATCAATTTGCAAGTGTTGCAAGAAATGAAAATATCGTCTATTTGCAAAATGCGACGACAATTTGAAGTTCAGAAGACGTAGGTGTAGGCAGCTTTTAGGGCAATTGAAAAAATTGAATTGGCTGACAACAAGTTCCTAGAAAATAGTTAAATGAATCATTGAGCACCGAAAATGAATCTCCTCGATGATACCTTTCCAACAGGCTATCACACGCTTAAAATGGATATTGTATGCAAAAGTTATGACCCCGAAAAGTTGATGTCCTAACTTACCCAAACGGGGCCCACATGACTTTTGGCGCTTCATCTCCTAGGGTTAGGTTTTTGGATGTCTAGGGTTTTTGGCATTCTTGTTTATTGTAAAAAGGCCTTCAGAGCCTCATTGTAATATTCTTATTGCGAATGTGTGCAGTTGTCACATCTCTTCTCAGAGATAAGTCACCACCATTTCAGCAAGCTTGTTTCCGTTGCATTTTACAGTTTTAGCTTATTTCATTATTCAATAGAAATCCAGTTTTACTGTATCTATGCTATTTTGTGTTAAGCACTTGTTAATAATCTGTATTCATTTCATTCTTCTCATAAAATCCATATCAGTAGTATCCGAGTGGTCTTCTCCTTGTCATCTTAATGCATGTCCCCAACGAGGTCGGAGTACAAAGAGTTTGGTCTCGAGCTTGTTTCTCTTGAGGACAAAAGCTCTCGCATGCCCAAGCGACCTCTCATGGTAGGAGAAAATAAATATGATGGGACAGGAGATCCTTTCAAACTGTTGATTGAGGAATCCCTCACACAACAGAGAACGAGATGATGGATAGTTTTTCGCAAATCCTTCGACGACTACCAACAGATGACGCATCTTCTTCGAACGGAGGCGTCGCCCCCTTCAAGATACAAATAAACTTCGATATTCATAAATTTGAAGGTCATATAGACGCATATGTGGTAGACAAGTGGTTGAATCTACTAGAACGGTATTTTTATGTCCATAACTTTTTGAATAGAGAAAATATTACTTTTGCGCTCCTCAAAGCCATTCCCCATGTCAAAGATTGGTGGGAAAATTTATGTGAGCAAAAGGAAACAGAGGAAACATCATTATTTTCATTCACAATCACCTGGAAATCCTTTAGGGATGTTATTAAGGAACAATACTACCCTTTCAGAAGTTATGATGACCTGTATACCAAATGGACCACACTGCGGCAAGAAAGAGACCAAGCAGTGCCCGATTTCACAAATATCTTCCATACCTTGTGCACCAAGCTGGGTATCAAATATTCATAGAAACATCTGGTGCACAAGTATCGCAGTGCTCTGCATAGATATATCCATACCGAAATGGAATTTTTGGACATCTCATCCTTTGGCGCGACCTACTGATATGTCATCAAAATTGAGCAGAAGCTCAAACAAAAGACGTGACAATTTGGGCCTAGGAACCTCTCACAACAAAAGTTGGGAAAGGGCGGCCCCAACCCACAGAATAAAGGAAAGATCAATGATGGACAGTATCAGGACAACTAGTCCAAGCCGCAAGAAAAGAAGGACACTGAAAAGACAAAGAAATATACGGGGAAGTGGTACGACTTCCATAATATCCCTTGGCATACCACTGTTAACTTCCACTCAAAGTAATCGTTGGTGGCCAAAGTGAAAGCCTCTGAATCAGATGCAGATTCTGACTCTGATCCAGAACCAGAAAGGGAAAGACGAATCATTGACATGGAACGTAGTGCCACCGTTTCTACCACCAAGATCCAACTTGGTGAACCAGATGGGCCATGAGAAGGAGAGTGCCTCTTCGATTCACATATGTGTGTAAAGGGCACCCCACTACACTTCATCATTGATAAAGGTAGCCAGAAGAACCTCATCTCAGTAGAGGTCATCAAGCGGCTTTCCCTGCCAACAACATCAGACTCACAACCCTACACCATTGTATGGATCCGCCAAGGAAGCGATCTCCACGTCAGCCAAGAGTGCCAACTGTTGTACGACATCAAGCACTTCAAAGATGTGGTATTATGTGATGTTGCTCCTCTCGAAGTTTGTGATGTTCTTTTGGGCCAACCTTATTTATGGAAATTTCATGTTGTATATGAGTCTAGGCCTCGTAGTGTTATTATTAATTTGAACAGGAAATTGTACAGGATACGCGAGGCAGTCCCACCTAGAGCTATTTCCTTGATCTCTACTAAGCAATGCAGGAAGGTCATCTCTCAGATGGGGAAGTTTGTCTTCTTCGTGATTCGCTCTCAGAATAAGAGAAATATCACAACCACATCCAGGATCTCTGTGGCCAACCTCTCCACACAACAGAAGGAAGTAGATAAGGTCATGGAAGAATACTCAGATATCTTCTCCTCACCTATAGGGGTACCTCTGCATTGCCAGGTCAAGCACCCCATCGATCTGACCCCCAATGCACCACTTTCCAATGGGCCAGTCTATCGCCGCTCTTTGTTAGAGAATGAGGAGATCAAGTGAAAGATCCAGGAACTGCTCCACAAAGGGCACATCCATCCCAGTTCATCACCTTGCGGGAGCCCAATTGTGATGGTACAGAAGAAAGATGGAACCTGGTGACTCTGTATTGATTACTGGGCTCTAAATAAAGTCACTAGCAGAAACTGGTACCCGATTCCCTGAATCACCGACCTCCTTGATCAACTCATGGGGGCCAAATACTTTTTGTAAGATTGATCTAAAGTCTAGCTACCACCAGGTCCCGATAGAACAGATAGATGTATGGAAGACTGCCTCCAAGTGAAAGGAAGGCCTTTTGAATGGTCGGTCATGCCCTTTTGTTTGACAAATTATCCAGCCACTTTCATGAGGATGATGGATGATATCCTGTGACCATTCACCAATACTTTTGTAGTGGTGTATCTAGATGACATTCTAATTTACAACAAGACTTGGGCCGAACACTTACAACATATTCAACAGGTTCTGCACACCCTCCGACAGTACAAGCTATACACCAACTTGGAAAAATTATCCTTTGGCATGGACAAGGTCCATTACCTGGGATACATCACTGATAAAAATGGCATACATGTGGATCCAGGCAAGATCCAAGTCATCCGTGACTGTCCAGCCCTAACAGCACTCACTGAGCTTCAGATCTTCTTGGGCCTTGCCAATTTCTACCACAGGTTCGTGTTGGGATTCTCCCATATTGCATGGGCCCTCAACCAAATAAACAAGGGTGGTGTTAAGGTGAAATTTGTGTGGGGCCAGTCCCAACAACAAGCGTTCGATGATTTGAAGTAGCGCTTATGCTCAACTCCAGTACTTTCACTACCATACCTGCAACGTCCCTTTGAAATTGAGACATATGCTTCAAACTATGCTGTGGGCGCCGTTCTCACTCAGCACGACCACCCTGTGGCCTATCATAGTGAGACACTGTCAGATACTGTCCGTAAGTACCCTACTTATGACAAGGAAATGTACTCCATTGTACAATCCTGTCGCCAGTGGAGACATTACATTCTTGGGAAGGAGATAGTCATCCACACTGATCATAATCCACTGCAGTTCATGTAGACACAGGAAAAATTGCAGAATGACCGCCATCAAAAGTGGTCCACATACTTGCAACAATTCCACCTTAACATCAATTATAAAACATGAAGCACCAATCGTGTCGCTAATTGCCTCAGCAGACCACCAGTCATCACACTCACCATGGTGTTAGAATATTGTGGCCATGAGACATTTGGATGGCCCCAACTCTATGAGACAGACCCTTACTTCACCACCACCTACCAAATGTTGGGTGCAAACACAGTTGTTGATAATTTCCATCTTTAGGATGGGTTGTTGTGTCATCTGGGCCATATCTGTGTTCCATCAAGTGAGCGAATGAAGTTGATCTGGGAATCCCACTACAGTCGGGTGGCATGACACTTCGACGTCGAAATGACAGTGGTGATTCTATAGAAACATTTATACTGGGCGAAACTTCGATAGGAGGTCAACAAGTATATCAGGTCCTGCATTGCCTGCGCTATTGCCAAACCGAACACTAAGAAACAGGGCCTGTACACCTCTCTTCCTACTCCTGACAGACCATGGGAATCCATCTCAATGGACTACATGTCGGGCCTCCCGTCCACCAAGCAGAGAAATGATTGTGTTTTTGTGGTTGTTGATCACTTTTCTAATATGGCGATTCTAGTTGCGTGTAAGAAGAGCATCACAGCAGAGGCCACTGCCAAGATCTTCATTGAACGAGTCTGGGTACATTTTGGAATCCCACAAACCATTGTCTCAGATTGGGGTAGTCGATTTCTCAACACATTTTGGTCGAGCTTATGGTCACTTCTAGACACCAAGCTCACCAAATCCAGGGCCTTCCACCCCCACACAGATGGCCAAATTGAGGTTGTAAATCGAATGATTGTGCATTTCCTTCACATGTATAATTCAAATCACCCTCGCACATGGGATGAGAGCCTTCCCTATGTCCAACATAGATACAACTGAGCCCTGCATAGCTCAATCGACTCATCTCCTACTCCAACTGAAGCTGACAAATCCACCCAGTTCTTTGAGAGAATCCAACACATCTGCCAATAGGTTCAAGATATCCTACAGAAGTCAAATGACAAGTACAGACAACGCCATGATCAAGATAGGGTGCCACATAAGTGTCAGGTGGGCGAAAATTTTTGGTTGTAATTGTAGAAAGAATGTCTTACAGGACCCCATCGGAAGCTTCCGTTATGGGCCATACACCATCATTAAGTCCGTGGGGGACAATGATTTTGAGCTCAACATTCCTCCCTTCCTTGGCCATCACCCAACATTCAACATGGATCTCCTTCGCCCTTATTTCCCACCATTATTGGACACCTCAAAAGTAGTAGAACAATTGACACCAACAGATTTCAACCTTGACTTGATACAACAGACATCCAATGATTATATTGTGGACACACATATCAAGGTCAATCGACAACAAAGGATCCAACTTTATCGAGTCGTCAAAGCAAGGCAGCTCCTGCACCAAGGCAAGTGGCTCACACGGGGCAAATTCAACAGAAATTTCCTCATATGATGGGGGAACTCAATGCAATGGAGACCATTGATTACTAAGGAGGGAGGATTGATCCATATGGATATCGATGGGCACGCACCTTTTCCAACTGGCTCAAAACAATTTTCTCACAATTTTGGCAATTTACTATTTTTAGCAGTTTTAACTTCTGGGGCCATTTTGAGGGCCTAAATGAAGGTTTTTCGAGATCAAGTTCCTCATAGATAGCTGAAGGCATCATTGAGCCCCCAAAATGAATCTCCTTGATAATACCTTTGCAACGGGCTATCACACGCTTAAAACGAAGATTGTATGCAAAGGTTACGACCCCGAGAAGTTGATGTACTAACTTACCCAAACGGGGCCCACATGACTTTTGGCACTTCATCTCCTAGGGTTAGGTTTTCGGATGTCTAGGGTTTTAGGCATTCTTTTTTATTCTAAAAATTCCTTTAGAGCCTCATTGTAATCTTCTTCTTGCTAATGCGCTTAGCCGTCACATCTCTTCTCAGAGATAAGCCACCACCATTCTATCAAGCTTGTTTCCGGTGCATTTTACAGTTTCAGCTTATTTCATTATTGAATAGAAAACCAATTTTACTATATCTCTATTATTTTATGTTAAGCACCTGTTAATAATCTATATTCATTTCATTCTGCTCATAAAATCCGGATCACTAGTATCAGAGCAGTTTTCTCCTTGTCATCTTAATGCATGTCCCCAATGAGGTCAGAATACAAAGAGTTGGGTCTCGAGCTTGTTTCTCTTGAGCATAGCAACTCTCGCACGCCCAAGAGACCTCTCATGGCAGGAGAAAATAAATATGATGGGACAAGAGATCCTTTCAAACTGTTGATTGAGGAAGCCCTCACGCAACAGAGGAACAAGATGATGGATAGTTTCGTTCAAATCCTTTAGCTGCTACCAATAAGCGACACATCTTCTTCGAACGGAGGCGTCACCCCCTTAAAGGTTCAAATAAACTTCTATATTCCTATATTTGAAGGTAATATAGACGCAAATGTTGTAGACAAGTGGTTGAGTCTACTAGAAGGGTATTTTTCTGTCCATAACTTTTTGAATAGAGAAAAGATTACTTTTGCGCTTCTCAAAGCCGTTCCCCATGTCAAAGATTGGTGGGAAAATTTCTGTGAGAAAAAGGAAACAGAGGAAACCTCATTATTTTCAGTCATAGCCACCTGGAAATCCTTCAGGGATGCTATTAAGGAACAATACTACCCTGTCAGAAGGTATGATTACCTATATACCAAATGGACCACACTGCAGCAATAAAGAGACCAAGCAGTGCCTGATTTCACAAATATCTTCCATACCTTGCATACCAAGCTGGGTATCAAATATTCAGAGCGAAATATGGTGCTCAAGTATCACGGTGCTCTGCATAGATACATCCATACCAAAATGGAATTTCTGGACATCTCATCCTTGGTCGTGGCATACCGTTATGCCGTCAAAATCGAGCAGAAGCTCAAACAAAAGACACGACAATTTGGGCCTGGGAACCTCTCACAACAAAAGCTGGGAAAGGCTGCCCCAACCCACAAAATAATTGACAGAGCAAAGATGGACAGTATCAGGATAACCAATGCAAACCGTAAGCAAAGAAGGACACCAGAAAGACAAAAAAAGATACCGGGAAGTGGTGCGAATTCCATAAGAGCCCTTGGCATAACACTGCTGACTGCCGCTCAAAGCAGTCGTTGGTGGCCGAAGTGAAAGCCTTCGAATCAGATGCAGATTCTGACTCTGAGCCAGAACCAGAATGGGGAAGATGAATCATTGACGCTGAACCCAATGCCACCATTGATACCACCAAGCTCCAACATGGTGAACCAAATGAGCCAGAAGATGGAGAGCTCCTCTTCCATTCGTAGATGTGGGTAAAAGGCACCCCGCTGCACTTTATCTTTGATAGCGTTAGCCAGAATAACCTCATCTCAACAGAGGTCATCAAGTGGTTCAGTCTGCCAACAATGCCACACCCACAACCCTACACCATTAGATGGCTCCGCCAAGGAAGTAATCTCCGCGTTAGCCAACAATGTCGACTGTCATATGACATCAAGCCCTTCAAAGATGAGGTATTATGTGATGTTTCTCCTCTCGAAGTTTTTGATGTTCTTTTGAGCCAACCTTATTTATAGAAACGTCATGTTGTATATGAGTCTAGGCCTCGTAGTGTTATTATTACATTGAACAAGAAATTGTACAGGATAACCGAGGTAGTCCCAACTCGTGCTATTTCCTTGATCTCTGCTAAACAATGCAGGAAGGTCATCTCTCAAACGAGGAAGTTTGTCTTCTTCGTGATTCGCTCTCAGAATATGAGAAAGATCATAGCCACATCCAGGATCTCTGCGGCCAACCTCTCCACACAACAAAAGCAAGTATATAAGGTCGTGGAATAATACTCAGATATCTTCTCCTCACCTACAAGGGTACCTCTACACTTCCAGGTCAAGCACCCCATCAATATGACCCTCAGTGCACCACTTCCAAATGGGCCAGTATAACGCCACCCTTTGTTAGAGAATGAGGAGATCAAGCGACAGATCCAGGAACTGCTCCACAAGGGGCACATCCATCTCTTCTCATCACCTTTTCGGAGCCCAATCATGATGGTACAGAAGAAATATGGAACCTAACGACTCTGTATTGATTACTGGGATTTGAATAAAATCACAGTTATAAACTGGTACCCGATTCCCCAAATTGATGACCTCCTTAATCAACTCACGGGGGAGAAATACTTCAGTAATATTGATCTGAAGTCTAGCTACCACCAGGTCCCGATAAAACAAAGAAATGTATGGAAGACCGCCTTCAAGTCAAAGGAAGGCCTTTTTGAACTGTTGGTCATCCCCTTCGGTTTGACAAATGGTCCAGCCACTTTCATGAGGATGATGAAAGATATCCTGTGACCATTCACCAATACTTTTGTAGTGGTGTATCTAGATGACATTCTAATTTACAGCAAGACTTGGGCCGAACACTTGCAACATATTCAACAGGTTCTGCACACCCTGTGACAGCACAAGCTATACACCAACTTGGAAAAATGATCCTTCGACATGGACAAGGTCCATTACCTGGGATACATCATGGATCAACATGGCGTACATGTGGATCTAGGCAAGATCCAAGTCATCCGTGACTAGGCAACCCCAACAACACTCACTAATCTTCTTGGGCCTTGCCAATTTTTACCACAGGTTCATGTTGGGATTCTCCCATATTGCATGTGCCCTTAGCCAAATAAATAGGGGTGGTGGTAAGGAAAAATTTGCATGGGGCCAGTCCCAACAACAAACGTTTGATGATTTGAAGCAACGTTTGTGCTCAACCCCAGTACTTTCACTACCAGACCTGCAACATCCCCTTGAAATTGAGACATATGCTTCAGACTATGCTGTGGGTGCCATTCTCACTCAACACGACCACCCCATGCCCTATCATAGGGAGACACTGTCATATACTATCCCTAAGTACCCTACTTACGACAAGGAAACATACTCCATTGTACAAGCTTGTCGTCAATGGAGACATTACATTCTTGGGAAGGAAACAATCATCCACACTGATCATTAGCCACTGCAGTTCATGCAGACACATGGAAAATTGTAGAATGACTTCCATCAAAAGTGGTCCATATACTTGCAGCAATTCCACCTCAACATCAAGTATAAAACAGGAAGCACCAATCGCGTCGCTGATTACCTCAGCAGACCACCAGTCACAACACTCATGAGGGTTCTAGAATATTGCGGCCATGAGACATCTTGATGGCCCCAACTCTATGAGATAGACCCTGACTTCACCACCACCTCCCAAATGTTGGGTGCAAACGCAGTTGCCAATAATTTCTATATTTAGGATGGGTTGTTGTGTCGTTTGGTCCATATCTGTGTTCCATCCAGTGAGCGAGTGAAGATGATCTGGGAAGCCCACTACAGTCGAGTGGCAGGACACTTTGGCATCGAAAAGACAGTGGCGATGCTACAAAAACATTTCTACTCGTCGAAACTTCGACAGGAGGTCAATAAGTATATCAGGTCCTACACTGCTTATGCTATTTCCAAACCAACCACTAAAAAACAGGACTTGTACAACCCTCTTCCTACTCCCTATAGGCCATGGGAATCCATCTCAATGGACTACATGTCAGGCCTCCCATCCACCAAGCGGGGAAATGACTGTGTTTTTGTGGTTGTTGATCGCTTTTCTAAGATGGCAATTCTGGTTGCCTCCAAGAAGAGCATCACATCAGAGGCCAATGCCAAGCTCTTCTTTGAATGAGTCTGGGTACATTTTGGAATCCCACAAACCATTGTCTCAGATTGAGATATTCGATTTCTCATCACATTCTGGTCGAGCCTCTGGTCACTGTTGGACACCAAGCTCACCAAATCCACGACCTTCCACCCCCAGATAGATGGCCAAACTGAGGTTATAAATCGAATGATTGTGCATATATTTCGCATGTATAATTCAAATCACCCTCTCACATGGGATGAGAGCCTTCCCTATGTCCAACATAGCTACAATCGAGCCCTGTATAGCTCAACCGACCATAGCCCCTTTCAGGCGGGGTTGGGATTCGAGCCATTGGGTCCCATAGATGTTACACTTCCCCTTGAGGTCACCTCGACCGACTCATCTCCTGCTCCAACTGAAGCTGAAAACTCCACCCGGTTCATTGAGAGAATCCAACACATCTGCCAACAGGTTCAAGATATCCTACAGAAGTCCAATGACAAGTAAAAACAGTGCCATGATCAACATCGAGTGCCACATAAGTTTCAGGTGGGCGACAAAGTTTGGTTGCAATTGTAGAAAGAATGCCTTACATGATCCCATCAGAAGCTTTCATTATGGGCCATACACCATCACCAAGGCTATGCGGGACAATGCTTTTGATCTCAACATTCCTCCCTTCCTTGGCCTCCACCCAATGTTCAACGTGGATCTCCTTCACCCTTATTTCCCACCATTATTGGACACCTCAGAGGTAGTAGAACAACTGACACCAATAGAGCTCAAACCTGACTACATACAACAAGCATCCAATGATCATATTGTGGACACACAGATCAAAGGTACTCAACAACAAAGGATCCATCTTTATCGAGTCGTTAAAGCAGGGCAGCTGCTGCACCAAGGCAAGTGGCTCACCTGGGGCCAAATTCAACAGAAATTTACTCATTTGATGAGGGACCTCAATGAAATGGAGACCATTGCTTCCTAAGGAGGGAGGATTGATCTAGATGGATATCGGTGACCACCCACCTTTTCCAACTGGCTCAAAATAGTTTTCTGACAATTTTGGCAATTTACTATTTTTAGCAGTTTTAACTTCCGGGGCCATTTTTAGGGACTAAATGAAGGTTTTTTGGGATCTAGTTCCTTAAATACAATTGAAGGAATCATTGAACCCCAAAAATGAATCTCCTCAACGATACCTTTCCAATGGGCTATCACACGCCTAAAACGAAGATCGTATGCAAAAGTTACAACCCCGAGAAGTTGATGTACTAACTTACCCAAACGGGGTCCACATGACTTTTGGCGCTTCATCTCCTAGGGTTAGGTTTTTGGATGTCCAGGGTTTTTGGCATTCTTTTTTATTGTAAAAAGTCCTTCAGAGCCTCATTTTAATTTTCTTCTTGTGAATGCGCACATCCGTCACATCTCTTCTCAAAGATAAGCTGCCACCATTCCAACAAGCTTGTTTCCGCTGCATTTTACAGTTTCAACTTATTTCATTATTGAATAGAAAAACAGTTTTACTGTATCTCTGTTATTTTGTGTTAAGCACCTGTTAATAATCTGTATTCATTTCGTTCTGCTCATAAAATCCAGATCATCTGTAGACCATAATTATCACCTCAGAGCTCGGATTTGGGAAAACGAGTAGTCAATGAAAAGTTATCGAGGAGTGGAAGCAATCTATCAATCCATAATTTTTAATTTAGCATTATAGTTTTTTAGAAAAATTGCAACAATAAAAACAAAGCAATAAGTGGAAATTCCAACTCGAGAGGTTGTAAATTTTCTCTCAAAAATCAAAATGAGGCATGCGTACAACCATTGGAAGGTTGTTTTAGAGAGGAATGGATCTAAATAATCAGAATCAGATTTCAATGCATCCATAGTCCTCATTAATTCATTTGAAAGAATGACCTATAATCTAATTTGTAAAATATTTTATATTATGCATAACTCTAACATTGATTCTTGTATGCACATTTCTTGTAGAACTAGAGGTACATGAGGGAAGATTTGGTTCCCATATGAGAACTAGAGATATGGAAGATTCCAAAGGATATGACAACCATGAGGATGAGATCATAGGTCTACATGTCAACATGGGAAATTTTGAGATAAAGTCCAATGAAAAGAAGAGGTAGAGAGGAGCTTATGGAGCTGGTTGACAGTATGAGAAGCTCATGGAGAGAAGTGTTGAGCTATACAACATATAATGAGAATATTATGAAATCTTGGGAGGAGAAAAGTTAGAGTCTGAATATTCTACACAATCAATCCAATAAATACTCTGGAACAAAACAAGTAGCAAGTGCTAGACAAGTGGCATCATCCATATCCCATAGAAGAAATGACGATCATGGGAATTACAACTAATAAAAAAGTATGCACATATGTCATCATTCCCTAGAGTAATCCACTAGGAGAGATCTTGCAAGTTCAGGGCCAGGGAGCAGCCCAAGTGTGTCTCGTGTCAGGAGGCAGAGGAGAAGGCATGACTCAAACATTTTACAAGGTGAACTCAAGAAAATTAAGCCACCAACTTTTAATGGAGAGCATATAAAGGGAGAAGAAGTTGAAGCATGGATATTGTAAATGAAGAAATATTTTCATCTTCATGATTACCCCTCAAGGGTATAAACCATAATTGAAACCTACCACCTGCAAGGAAAAGCATCCATGTGGTGGGATCAACTTAAGCAAGCCAAGCACCTTGATGAGAAGAAGGTTTCATGGAAGTAGTTCAAAGGATATTTTCAAGAGAAATATTTGTCAGAGCATTACTATGAAAAGAATATGAAAGAGTTCTTTGAACTTGAGTTGGTAAGCATGAAAAGGGATGAATATGAGAAGATATTCTTTGAGTTGTTGAAATATGTGGGATTCATAAAAAATGAGAAGGTCAAAATCAAAAGATTTCTTAGTGGGTTACCCTTCTTCTACAGTGACAAGATACACTATGATAACCCCAAGACTCTGGAGGAGACCATAAGGAGAGAAAATCATCTTCATGAGAAGAGAAGAGGAAGAACAATCTTCCAACAATCTTGGAATAACAAGATGAAGGTAAAAAGGAGCAAAGGCAGAAAGGATTTAATCCACCCTTTTTCATAAATAACTCCTAATAAAATCAACAATGAAAGTCAGCCCAAAATGAACCCAGGATGGTATATTTATTTGAGAAAAGGAAAATATAGCATCCAATGAAGTGTTGGGGATGTAAGGGAGATAACTTGTACATGGTATTCCCTCACAAAGGAGAAAGGATGAGGATTTCCCACAATATTCAAGAGGGTAAAATAGTTGAGGACACGGGAAGAAACATGCCAAGGATTTACGAAATTGTGGAGAACAATCAACTAGAGTATTAGTCCCCCACGATTGAAGTGGAAGGTAGGATTGATAACCATCCCATAGCAATTTTAATTGATTTTGGAGCTATCCACAATTACATAAATCCTAACATTGTTGAAAGATTTCACTTACAAAGGCTTAATCATAAGACATATTGGTTAGTTCAGTTAGCCACAAAGGCTAAGAGGAAAATCAGTGAGTTGGTTAAGGATTTTCCAATAGACATGAATGGACTCAACACAAATGTGGATGTAAAAATCCTACCATTAGGTTCATATCATTGTTTGATTGGCATGGATTGGTTGGAAAAACACCATGTTGTCATAGATTGTTACAACAAGACAATCACTTTCCTTGACGAGGAAGGGTAGCAAGGAAAAGTTCAAGGCATTCCAAGAGATGTGTTTCTTAGAGAAATTTTATCCATGCAGCTGAAAAGAGTTTTAGGAAGAGATGTCATATTTTTGCAGCCCATGTGGAAGAGAAAACCAAAGATAAAATGGCAAGTATTAAAGACCATCCCGTCTTAAAGGATTTTGAAGATGTTTCTGGGGAAATCCCGGGACTACCACCAAAGAGAGACAATGATTTCTCTATTGATTTGGTGCCAAGAGCTGCCCCAATGTCCAATACACCTTAAAAAATGGGAACACTAGAATTGAAAGAGTTATAGATGCAAATTGAAGAGTTGTTAAATAAAGGGTATATATACCCAAGTGTGTCACCTTGGGGAGCCACAATTATTTTTGTGAAGAAGAAATATGGAACCTTAAGGTTGTGTATTGATTTCAGACAATTGAATAAGGTCACCATAAGGAAAAAATATCCTTTTCCAAGGATTGATGATATATTCGATCAACTGAAAGATGGAAGAATCTTTTCTAAGATTGAATTAAGGTCAGGTTATCATCAAATGCGGATAAAGAAATAAGATATCAACACGACAATGTTCATAACAAGATATGGGCATTATGAATTTATGGTAGTGCCATTTGGGCTATCAAATGCCCCAGTTGTTTCCATGTTCCTGATGAATGGAGTGTTCATAGAATACCTAGAAAAGTTTGCAATTGTGTTCCTAGATGATATACTCATTTACTCGAAAATAGAAGAAGAACAAGAGCAACATTTAAGAATGGTGTTGCAAGTTTTAAGAGAGCACAGATTGTATACCAAGATAAGTAAGTGCATCTTTTATCAAAAGAAGATTCATTACTTGGGGAATATTATTTCAGTAGATGGGATAATAGTTGATCCCAGGAAGATAGAGGTCATTAGAGGATGGTCTGATCTAGGTGGATATTGGTGGCCACCCAACTATTCTAATTGGCTCCTCTTGACAATTTATAGTTCAACATGTTCTTCTGTTCTTCTTTGTAATTTTGGGTTCTACACTTTCGGGGCTGTTTGAAGCTCTACACATCTTCCAAGTGGATATTGGTGGCCTCCCACCTAATCCAACTGACTTATTTTGTATGTTTTCATGTCATCACATCTTGTTGTACTTCTAGGGTCATTTTGAGGCCCTAAACAATGTTTTTTTGTCTCTCCACAGTCAAACTATAGACTAAGTCAAAGTTTTACGGTGTAATGTGTGGTTCTAGAAAAGGCCTTTCGAATGGCCTCTCACGCACCTAAAACAAAGGTCGTATGCAAATGTTACGACCCCGAGAAGTTGAGGTACCAACTTACCCATAGGGGCCCATATAACTTTTAGCGTTTCATCTTCTAGGGTTAGGTTTTTGGATGCCTAGGGTTTTGGCATTCATGAGTAATGTTAAAAAATGCCTGTGGAGCCTCATTGTAATGATTCTTCTCAGACGGATGTGCGTAGCAGCCACATCTCTTCTCAGAGATAACTACCACCATTCAAGCAAGTGTTCTAGTTCTGTAGTTTTACAGTTTCAACCTATTTCATTTATTCAATAGAAGATATTGTTCACTGGATATATGTGTTGTTATTCATATCTCTTTGTTTATTATATTCAGTTTTTTAATCAGTTCATTCCACTCCTAATTCCATATCAGTGGTATCAGAGCAATCTTCTCTTCATTTATTTTTCTTCATGCATGTCCCCGACAAGATCTAGGTACAAGAAGTTGGGACTCCAACCAATCGAGTCATTGAAATACACCCTTGGGGGATGAAAAGAAAGATGATGGAGTAGGATATACTTTTAAAATGTTGCTAGTTGAAGCCCTTGCGCGACAAAGGAACGAAATGATGTACAACTTTGCGCATATTCTCCGGCGGCTGCCCACAGGAGAAGCATATTCATCAAGCAACCATGCAACCCCCTTCAAGGTACATGTAAATTTTGATATTCCATTATTTGAAGGACTAATGTATGACAATGCTGTAGATAAATGGTTGAATCTGCTCGAAGGTTATTTTTCGGTCCATAATTTTTTCGATAGGGAAAAAGTTACTTTTGTACTCCTCAAGGTCGTCCCCCATGTTAAGGACTGGTGGGATACCTGCTCTCTACAATTTTGTGGTTTCCCCTACATGGGATTCCTTCCAGGATTCCATTAAGGAATAATACTACCTTGTTGGAATCTACGAGGACCGGAACAAGAGATGGACCACCCTGCATCAGGAAAGGGACCAGATAGTACCATATTTCACCAATATTTTCCATACCCCACGCAACAAATTGGGTATCAAAGAATATGAGCGACATATGGTGCTCAAATACAACGACTGTTTGCATAGATACATTCATATATAAATGGAGTTTCTGGATATCGCCTCATTGGGGACGACTTATAGATATGTTGTCAAGATCAAGAAGAAATTTAAGCAGAAGAGGAAAGAGTTTGGATCTACAAACTCCTCACAACTGAAGCAGGGAAAACACGACTCCAACCCACACAATAAGGGACAAATAAAATATGGCCACTCTCAGGACAACCGGTCTAAGATGCAACACAAGAAGGGAAATGAGAAGACGAAGAAGGACACGGGAAAATGGTGTGAATACCATAAAATCCCTTGGCACAACACTGAAGAATGCTGCTCCAAGTAGTCACTCGTGGCCAAGCTGGAGGCTTTTGAGTTAGAGGTCGATTCTGACTCTGAATCAAATCCAAAAGGAGGTAAGTGGATTATTGATTTTGAACCCAGTGCCACTGTCACTACCACTGAAGTCCAACCAAGCGAACCTGAATAACCATAAGAAGGGTAATTCCTCTTTCACTCACAGATGTGGGTAAAGGGGGCTCTGCTTCATTTCATTTTTGATAGCGGTAGTCAAAAGAAATTGATCTCAACAGAGGTTGTCAATATGCTGGACCTACCGACAACATCGCAACCACAACCCTACACCATCAGCTGGATTCACCAAGGAAGAGATCTCCATGTCAGCCAACAATGTCATCTACCCTACGACATAAAGCCTTTCAAAGATGACGTATTGCGTGATATTTCTCCCCTTGAAGTTTGTGTTGTTCTTTTAGGACAACAATATTTGTGGAAGCATCATGTTGTGTATGAGTCTAGACCCCACAATGTTATTATTACTTTGGGTAGACAATTGTACACGATACCGGAGGTAGCACCACCTACCGTTGTTTCTTTAATCTCTGCTAATCAATGCAGTAAGGTCATTTCACAAACCAAGAAGTTCATATTTTTTGTGATCCATGCTCACAATAAGAAAAAGGTCATCGCCACATCTGTGGCCTCTACCCATAGCCTCTCTTTGCAGCAGAAGCAAGTGGAACGATATTGTCGAAGAGTATAGGTACATATTCTCCTCACCCACCGGGGTACCAACGCATTGCCAAGTCAAGCATCCTATTGATCTAACCCTCAGTGCACCTCTACCTAATGGACTATTCTATCATCGCTCGCTGATGGAAAATGACAAAATCAAGCGTCAAATCCAATATCTTCTTCAAAAGGTGCACATAAGACCCAACTCCTCTCCTTACAGAATCCTGATTGTACTGGTGCAGAAGAAGGATGGGACCTGGCGACTCTGCATTGATTACAGAGAATTAAACAAAATCACAGTCAGGAACCGGTACCCAATTCCCAGAATTGATGACCTTCTTGACCAACTCAAGGGGGAAAAGTTATTCATCAAGATTGACCTAAATTCTGGCTACCACCAGGTTCCCATTGAACCAACTGATGTATGGAAGACAAATTTCAAATCTAAAGAAGGTCTCTTCAAATGGCTGGTCATACCCTTTGGCTTAAAACATGCACCAAACACTTTCATGAGGTTGATGGATGATGTATTGAGACCCTTCACCAAATCTCTTATGGTGGTATATTTGGATGATATCCTCATCTTCAATAGAACTTGGGAGGAGCACATGTGGCATATTCAATAGGTTTTGAGTACTCTGCGACAACACAAGCTATATTCCAACTTGTTAAAATGATCCTTTGGAATGAACATGGTCTAACACTTGGGCTACATTGTTGATGAACATGGGGTACATGTTGATCCAACTAAGATCCAAGTCATCTGTGACTAGCCAACCCCGACCACACTAACCAAGCTTCGAAGCTTCTTGGTACTAGCCAACTTCTACCGATGATTCGTGTTGGGATTCTCCCATATTGCATGGGCCCTCAGCCAAGTGACCAAGGGTGGTGGCAGGGAAAATGTTGTGTGGGGGAAGGAACAACAACGAGCATTTGATGATATGAAGCATCTCTTGTGCTAATCTCTAGTAATCTCCTTACCCGATCTGTAATAATCATTTGAGATTGAGACTGATGCATCTAACTATGTTGTAGGTGCAGTTCTCACTCAAAACGATCATCCAATGGAATACCATAATGAGACACTCTCAGGTATTGTATGGAAATACCCCACCTATGACATGGAAATGCATTCCATTTTACAAGTCTGTCATCGATTGAAACATTACATTTTTGTAAAGGAGATGATCATCCACACTGATCAAAAGCCTCTACAATTCATACAGACACAGGGGAAGTTGCAGAACGAACGCCATCAGAAGTGGTCCACCTACCTGCAGTAGTTCCATATCAACATCAAGTATAAGACATGGAGCACAAATCATGTCGTTGACTGCCTCAGTCGACCTCCCATGGCTTCACTCACCACTCTGCTCTATTATTGTGGACATGAGGAATCTAAGTGGCCCCAACTTGATCAACACGATTCGAACTTCGCCACCACCTATCAACTCTTGGTTACATGCATGAATGTCACCTATTTTCACATTCAAGACAAACTTTTATGCCATCTAGGCCATCTATGTGTTCCTTCAAGCAAGCGTGCAAAGCTGATTTGAGAATCCCACTACAGTCAGATGGTAGGACATTTTGGCATGGAGAAAACTATGGTCGTTCTACAGAAACATTTTTATTGGTAAAAAATTAAATAGGACGTCATCAAGTATATCATATCTTGCACTACTTGTGCCATTTCCAAGCCAACCATAAATAAGCAAGGCTTATACACTCCTCTTCCTACCCTTGAGAAGCATTGAGAATCTGTATCGATGGATTACATGTCTGGCCTTTCTTCCACCAAGCAAGGCAATGATTATGTATTTGTCATCGCTGATTGGTTTTCAAGGATGCCCATCCTCACAGCCTGCAAGAAGAAAATCATAGCGACAAATACTACCAAGCTCTTCTTCAAATGAGTGTGGGTCCATTTTGGGATACCATAGACCATCATCTCTGACTGGGACAACAGGTTCCTCAACACATTTTGGTCGAGTCTCTGGTCATTATTGGACACCAAGCTCACCAAATCCACTGCTTTCCACCCCCAAATAGAGGACCAAACAGAGGTAATCAATTAGATGATTGTGCACATCCTGCGCATGTACAACTCTAAGCATCCACATACATGGGATGAGAGTCTCCCCTATGTTCAACATAGTTACAACATGGCTCTCCATATCTCCACCGTCCATAGCCCATTTTAGGTGGGGCTAGGATTCCAACCCTTGGGTCCCACTGATGTTGCACCACCTCTTGCAACCACATAGGCAGACTCTTCCCATGTTCATTCTAAGACCAACAAAGACACCAGATTCATTGAGCGGATTTAGCACATCCACCAATAGTTCCATGAGATTCTGTAGAAAGCCAATCCTAAGTACAAGCAATCCCATGATCAACACAGCGTATCACACCAGTTTCAGGTTGGAGACAAGGTCTGGTTACATTTGCAGAAATAACGTCTTACAGAGCCCCATCAGAAGCTCTGCCCACTTCGCTATGGGCCTTACACTATCACCAAGGTTGTGGGTAGAAATGCTTTTGAGCTCAACACTCCACCCTTCCTTGACTTGTACCCAATGTTCAATGTGGACCTCCTTTGGCCATATTTTCTGCCATTATTGGAAACCTCAGAGATCACAAAAAAACTGACACCAATAGAGCTCAACCCTGACTGCATGGAACATGCATCCACTGATCATATAGTGGACACAAAATTCAAGGGCACTTGCCAATAGAGGATCCAACTTTATCGGGTTATCAAGGCATGACAACTCCTCCACCAAGGAAAGTGGCTCACCCGGGGCCAAATTCAACAAAAGTTTTCTGACTTGATGGGGGAACTCAACGCAATGGAGACCATTGCTTCCTAAGTGGGGAGGATTGATCCAGGTGGATATTGGTGGCCACCCAACTATTCCAATTGGCTCCTCTTGACAGTTTTTATTTCAACATGTTCTTTTGTACTTCTTTGTAATTGTGGGTTCTACACTTTCGGGGCTGTCTGAATCCCTACAAAACTTCTAGGTGGATACTGGTGGCCTCCCACCTAATCCAAATGGATTATTTTGTATGTTTTCATGTCAACACATATTTTTATACTTCTAGGGCCGTTTTGGGGCCCTAAATATTTTTTTTTGCCTTGCCACAGTCAAACTGGAGATGAGTCAGAGTTTGGTGGTGTAATGCGTATTTCTTGAAAATACCTTTGAAATGAGCTATCATGTGCCTAAAACGAAGGTTGTGTGCAAACGTTATGACCCCAGGAAGTTGAGGTACCAACTTACCCATAGGGGCTCACATAACTTTTGGCATTTCATCTCCTAGGGTTAGGTTTTTGGATGTCTAGGGTTTTGGCATTTATGAGTAATGTTAAAAAAGGCCTCTATAGCCTCATTGTAATGATTTTGCTCAGATGAATGCGCGTAGCAGCCACATATCTCTTAGAGATAGTTACCACCATTTGAGCAAGTGTGCTAGTTCTATAGTTTTACAGTTTCAGCCTATTTCATTTATTCAATAGAAGATATTGTTCACTGGATATCTGTGTTGTTCTTCATATCTTTGTGTTTATTATATTCAGTCTGTTAGTTAGTTCATTCCACTCCTAAATCCAGATCATGGTCAATGCCAAGAAATGTGACGAAGTTCATATCATTCATGGGTCTTGCAATTTATTACCAAAGATTCATAAAAGGATTCTCAAATATTGCAAGCCCAATCACTTATTTTCAAAAGAAGGGAGTGAGATTTGAATGGACTTCTGAGTGTGAAGAGAGATTTTAGCAGTTGAAAGTCATTTTGACAAGTGTGCCAATCTTAAAGATTGTAGATCCGGATGAATATTTTTTGATGTGCACTAATGCGTGCAAGGAAGGGATTGCTAGATTCCTCACTAAAAAGGATCATGTGGTGTGATACAAGTCCCATAAAATAAAAGAGAATAAATGGAATTATGCTACACATGACTTGGAATTAGAAACCATTGTTCATGCGCTGAAAATGTGGAGACATTACGTCATGGGGAGAAGATTTGAGCTAAGGACAAACCATTGTGGTCTGAAACATTTGTTTGTCCAGCTAACCTTAAATGCCAAATGAAGTAGATGGCTCAAATTTCTCTGTGAATATGACTTTGAAATTCAACATATCAAAGGAAAAGAGAATCAGGTGGTTAAAGCACTCAGTTGAAGAGAACACAAGATTCATGTGGAAACCATCAACATGTACATATCTGATTTAAAAGACCAAATTTTAGAAACTACAATTTCATATCAACACTATTTCCAAATAAAAGAAACATTACATCAAAGCAATTTGCAACAAAATTTTAAATATTATGAGTTGAAAGAGGATGGAATCCTCATGTATAGAGGCAAGGTATATGTTTCAAATTCAAGAGAGCTAAAAAATATAGTGCTGAGAGAAATGAACAATGTGCCATATGTTGGGCACCTAGGATATCAAAAATCAATTTCAATTGTAAGAAGCCAATACTTTTGGCCAGGAATAAAGAAAGAGGTAGTTGATTACATAGCCAAATGCTTAGAGTGCCAGAAGGTGAATACTAAACCTATACATCCAGTAGGGTTGTTACATCCATTTCCCATTCCCGAATGGAAGTGGGAAGTAGTTACAATGGATTTTATTAGTAAGCTTCCTAGATCAGTGAAACAACATGACTGTTACACGTCAAAATTACTCAGCTGGATAAGTGTTGCATGTTCCTCTAAATTGTCGTAAGTGTCGCATCTTCCTTACAACTTTCGCAAGTGTCGCAAGTTGGTCACAAGTATCACAAATGATGTTCGAACATGCTGCCATGTCAACGAAACTAAGGAGACACTTAGAACATCTCATGTGCTTGATTTGAAGAAGGAGAACTGGTTTACTGAATTCAAATAACTCTTAACACCTGAGGAGAGCTCTGAAACAAAGTTTCTGAGGGGGAGCGCTCCCCTATATCAGCTCTAAAAGCGTTGGCGCTCCCCTACAAGGCTTCAGGGAGCGTTATAATGCTCCCCTGCCAGGGAGCCCCCTCTGAAGGAGCACTACTCATCTTAAAGGTGCTGGCGTTCCCCTAAAGCTTACCAGGGAGTGCTACAGCGCTCTGATGCCCCTTCTAAGGGAGAACTACCTAATTTGAGGCAGTAGTTGGCCCGTTGAGGAGAATAAGGAGAGGATCTTTTGAGATTAGGAGGCAGTTGTGTTCGAATTCTTGGTTTCATCAAGAGATCCCTGATCTAAGGAGGAAGTTCCCAACTTGTTCTAAAGATAACTCAAGAGGTTAAGCTCCTCTTAACCTATATAAGAAGGCTCTATGATAGTGGAAAAGGAGGAAGAACTGCTAGTATGAAACTTATGATCTTGGAGGGAACACACAGTCAGCCAAAGGAGAGTGATCAGTGAAGCTGCTGTTATCCAGGTTGTGGATCTTTCAGGCAAGGGTTAGACGAAGGGGACTTGACTAAGCTGTCGCATTCGCATCTACGATTGTAAGTACTGTTGTCGTTAATCCCATCAATATGACACGCTTGGCCTGTTTCTTTTTAGTTTGTGTCTAATGTCACATGAACTTATCATTAATTGATAGATCTGTTTTCAAGATAATATCAATAGAGTAGGAAGTGGTTGTATCTTGTTTGTCTGCAGAACTCAACGAGGAGAAAAGGATTGGAGCATAACTCGGAGCGTGCAGGGACAAACGTCGATAAAAGGTACTTCTGTCATCCTTCCTTATCATGTGTTAGTTTAGATAGATTTGAAAGGAAGTCAGTGTCCATGTTAAGAATTTTCTGTCTTAGAGTTAGGGTCAAGCTCTTTGAGGCAATCTACCTGTCCACAGGGAGATTTTCCTACAACAATGACTCCATCATGGTGGTGGTGGATAAATTGACTAAGGCTGCACATTTTATCCTAGAAAAGACTACACATAAGGAATCAAATGTTGCAGAGATCTACGTGAGGGAAGTTATCAGGATACATGGAGTTCCCAAGGCAATAATTTTATATAGAGATCCCAAGTTTACATCCAATTTTTTGGAAAGGTTTGTTCAAAGGATTTGGGATGACTTTAAATATCAGTACAACATATCGCCTAGAGTCAGATGGGAAAATAAAGAGGACCAACATAAGAATTGAGGACAAGCTCAAAATGTATGTGATGGACCAACCATCCAAGTGGCGAGACTATATTTATTTAGGTGAATTTGCTTACAATAATGGGTATCAGACATCATTAAAAATGAGCCTGTTCGAAGCGTTGTATGGTAGGAAGTGTAACACACCAATAATCTAGGATAACCCAACAGACATAGTTGTTATTGGGCTAGATTTGATAAAATAAATGGAAGAGAAGATGATAAAGATTAGGTAGAATTTAAAATCTACCTAGGACAGGTAGAAGAGTTACATAGAAAAGAACAAGACTTTCAGAGATTTTAAAGTAGGCGAACATGTGTTGTTGAAAATGAAGGAAAAAATAATGAAGGTCAAAGTGCTCAAGAAAAAATCTATATGCCCAATAAATCTCGAATGGACCTGCTATGGTCCTGAAGATGCTACATGGGATCACGAGAAGATGTTGTGAGAGGAATACCCAATTTGTTTTGACAATTTTGAAGAAAAAAGAAGCTAAAAATACAAAACTTCATTTTGGGAATCTAGAGTTCAAGAACCACATCTCAAAGTCTTCTCGGTCACTTGCACTTATATCCCTAATAAAATAATGGTGCAACCTGATGGAATGAGAGCAGTGAAGGGGGAAAGTTCCTTCAGTCAACGAGATGAAAGGAACATGATATTATGATATAGACTGTTGTTGGACTTATATATATATCAGGACAATGCACAATTATAGGGGAGGTGGAATGTAACATCCCCACTGTAATCCCCAGTTTCATTAATGCATATTGTAGATGTGATATGTAGTTGTAGTCAAGCGATGTAATATGTGAATTGTATATCTAAATTTAATAAACAAAATGTGATGTCAATTGTTGGGGGACATGGATAAATATGGGGGTTGATTAATCCATAAGAGAGGGAAGGTTTTAAGAGAATGTCTAAGAGAGGAGTCCAAGGGGGGAATTACCCATTTATACTAATTCAAATCCACTTCCTAAAATTATCGTTCGTGTATGAACCTTTTAATTTATGATTGAGTTTTCCCAAAGACAATAATTAAACACATGTAAGAAAATTGGTGTGAAAAGTCACATCCCATGGTTATGAGAGCATGGGGGATGAGTACAATATACATTGGGGAGTGTGAGAGTCAACTTGCATGGCGGAAAAGGAAATTCATATGGGAAAGGAGAGAAATTTTTACATGCATATTTTGGGATAACAAAGGAGAAAAGAGTGTTGGATCTTGGAGGAAACAATGATGGACATGTTAGTAACTATTTGGATATATTGAATACTGAAGAAGCAAGTTGTTAGGATTGCAAAAGAACTAATTTATTAGGCCTGAATAGTGAACTCTTGTGTGTGAGTTGCACTGGAGAAACAAGCTTGTCGTTGTTTTGTTTCTTGGTAGTTTTCCTAGCATTGAATTCCCTTGTGTTTCCCGGTAGTAAGATTCATGGTTACCTATGGCAGAGAGACCCTGATAAACAAATGGGATGCCCAATGAACTAATATTGGTGAGCTAGTACATTCCTTGGGCTGGGTAGGTCGAGAGAAAGAGAGCTAGAGGAAATTCGGGATAGTTGTAGGAGAATTCTAGTGGGTTGTGGAATTATATGAGTTGTGAGTGGACAATGAGAGACACCCACTTTTGTGGATTGATAGCCCAATATTAGTGGTGAATTGTTGTTGAGATATGGAACAACAAGTATATGGTTGGGTGGAATATCTATCCCAAGCAGTTGGTTGAACAATTGTTCAGAAAGATAAGTGTTTTATTTGTTTTGTGTGTTGCATTATGAGTTTAATTGTTGTGCATTAACTCTGTATATGAGGATGGTTTTATATGTTGTTGTATGAATTTAATTAGCTACATTCATATTTGTTTCAACATGTTGTAGCTACATTTAAATTGATGGTATCATAATGGTTAAATATGTGTGTATTCATGTAGCCGGTAAGCTACAAGATTAGTTAGCAGAAAAAATATATATTTTTATGTGGATTCCACAAGTGATGTTCCTAGGTTAATATGGGAGATGTTACATGGCACAACCTTCCCTCTAATAGATTCCATGCATTTGGGGGAGGATGGAGGTAGCCAGTATGTGAATGGTAAGAGAAATAAGGGAGGGGACATATAGGTGGTATATAAGGAACTATAGGATAAAATCTATAAGAATAATAACATTGGTCATACAAAAGGATCATGTCCATAAATCAGTGAGAGAATGGGATAAGACAATACAGTTACAAGTGTTTAGACTTGTGCATGAGCATTAACTAATAATGTAGAATATGGCATAAGTAAACATTAAAAACAAAAGATTAACAATATAGAAAATATAAGTAAATTATCCCCAAGTGTTGGTGGGTTAGACAATACATTCTAAACTCTCCGTTAAGTCATGGTCTAATGTTAAATTGGTAGAAGTTTTCCATCACAAGTTGAGGTTCGAGGCTCTTGCATCTTATTTGGGAGTCATCAAAATGACATGTTCCATGAGTGATAATCAGATAAATTCGACCTTGAAACTTGATTCCAATAGATAAAAATAGATGCAATAGTGGGATAGAGGGGTTTGTGGGGGATTAATTCCTTGAATATGACCAAAAAAGGGTCTTACTATTAATATCCTAGTATATATCGATATACTCCAATGGTGGGTTAGATGGGTTATGGGGGAAACAAGTTCCTAACTCTTGCCAGTATATCAAGGGTGTTTATATTAATATTTTGATACATATGAATAGATTTCAGTAGTGGGTTAGAGGGGTTTTGGGGGAAATAAGTCCCTAAATCTAAAAAAAATAAATAGGGGCATTGTTATTTCAAAAAAGGGATAAAATTTGAATTTCCCAAGATAAGAGAGGATGAAGAAAGGAGATTTTATAGTCATAAAATTTATTCCAAGATCCACAATATAGTTGTGTCCCATTTTTGTTTCACACAACACCCACACAACATATCCCATAGAGGAGGAAGGGAAGGTTGAGCAAAGAGTCATACTCCCCCCACAACCAATCAATCATTATGTTAGTAGGAGACACGACTACTCCCTTATGTTACCTCCATTAACCCTAAATATCGTTAGAAGTGATGATATAATCATTCTTACCCTTGAAATAACAACAACAACAAAGATGAATGCTATATAAATTTTTGGAATAGACTATGTATATTGTTTTGAAATGTCCAACGTTTCAAGTGGACACTCCACCCATCATTAGTTACTTATCAAACACCATTCCTCTCCTCATCAATCTCTTCATTCAAATTCTGACCCGTCTATCCTAGAACGCTCACTCATCTCCTCAATTGGTCCAGAAACGTCCCCGATGTCCTCACCCTCATGTTTAAATTTGGTTTCATTTTCCTGGATAACCTCATCATCATCCAACATCTTGTACATACAATCCATTTCAACGTGTGCACCTACACAACATCTTTTCGAATCTTTAATTTTGCCTTCTTTTATTGTCGCCCCTTCATCCATTGAGTCGGAGGTTACATATCATAGTTTGATTTCCTCCAATATCCTAGATTCCATTTAGAAACCAAGTGGTCTTGCAAACGTCACTCTACCAACCATAGAAATTTCACCTGATTTCAACTTGTAAAATTCGGTTAGTAACCCTAACCAAACCTACAATAATCTTGATTTAACTACGAATTATAACATTACTCCAAACCCTGATTTCAATATTCATACTCTTTCTCACAGTTTGCATTATCCTTTTCATATTAATAAAGATAATATTTTTTTTTCTAATGAAACCACTAATATTACCCCCTATTTATTATCCAAGGACACACTTATTTCCAAAGTATTCATATCATTTCCAATCCTTTTCCCAAGGTTAACAGTGTGAACATCAATCCCATTAACAGGCCTCAACAATCTCAAAATTATTTTAATTATCGAACAATGGTTATTATTCTTCATCCTTTGATCTAGATCAACCTTCTTACCATATCCTTGAAAAACGTTTTAAATTTTCCCTTTCCTCTCATCATATCCCTATTGAAGGTATTATTTGTTCCATTGAATCCATTACACATCATCTTCCCATGCATGAAGATGAATAAATTCTACAGGAGTGTGGAAGGATGTTGCGTCTCTCCAAACCTCCTGAACCAAACTTAAAGAAATATGAATTTCAATCTATATGTCGTGTTAATGACAACCCCAATATAATTGTCTTAAAATTCGACAAAGGTAATGCTACAGTGATAATGAACACCTCTGACTATGAATCCAAACTCCAAGACCTTGCTTCTTCTTCCTCTATAAAACTCTCCCTAAATGTGGTTACCAAAGCCATCAAATATTCTTCATTGGATCCTATCATTAAAAAACGTCTCATCCCTCAGAGCCCTGAAACCACTATGATCTATGGTCAACCTAAATTTACAAAAAAAACATGCCCCTTCGACCTATAGTTATCACTATAGGAGCTCCCATCCATGCCCTTTCTCGATTTTTCACTAACAATCTTCAATCTTTCATTATAAAAACTTTGTCCTTCATCAAAGATTCCTTTGATTTTATTAAAAAAACAAAGCATATTCACTTTAATGAATAGGACATTATGGTTAGTTTTGATGTTGTTTCTTTATTCACCAAGATTCATTTTCTAGAATCCCTTGACCTTATTTCCAAGATGGTAGATCCTGAGACCCTTAACCTGATTAAAACCTGTCTCACCTCTTCTTTCTTCACCTTTATGTACTTGCTACAAAAAAAATGAAGGAACAACTATGGTCTCTTCCTTATCCAGAGTGGTCACTAATATTTTTATGGAAAATTTTGATACCTTAGCCTTAAAAAACTTTCATATTAAACCCAAATGTTGGTTTCAGTTTGTTGATGACACCTTTTTCATTTGGCCTCATGGGAATCCTTCCTTGATCTCTTTCTTTGATCATATTAATAACATTTCCCCCCATATTCAATTCGCTATGGAAATGCAAGAGGATAATTCTCTTCCCTTTTTGGATGTTCTCATATCCCGTCTTCTAGATGGTTCCCTCACCCACCAAGTTTATAGGAAAATGATGCATACTGATTGATATCTACATGCCCATTCTCACCATCATCTAGCCCAAAAATTTGAAGTTTTAAAAACTTTAGTCACTTGAGCCATTCAAATCTTAGCTCCTCAATTCCTTAAGAAGGAAAAATCGCATTTGACCAAGGTCTTTATAGCCAATGGTTACTCTATCTCCAAAATAAACAAAGCCTTTTGATCAGCTTGCAATTAAAAATAAAAAAATCCTCCTTCCTCCTCCCCATCCCTTGCTCACCTTTCTCTACCCTACATCCAGGGTACTGTTGATGGACAAAATTGACCATCTGTCAATTGGAAGAGCGAGTCCGGTCTAGGGTTGTCTAAATAACCCAAGCCGTTTGGTGTAACTCGTTCTGACGGGTTTAATGGCTTCGTTAGCCAATATAAGAATCCTAAAAGAAATGAATAAAAGAGAGAAATAACTAACTAATTACTAAACACTATATATATATATGTACATATGCTCTAATGTAGCTGTAGTTATTGTATTTAAGCAGAAGATATACAAGTCTCATTTATTTACATGATTTACAAGCTGCAAGTTTTAATCAAAACTTACGAAAATCAATGAAAAAATGATAGCTTCTAGGAAGCAGATAAAGAAAGCACATAAAAATATTTATTATTTTTCTTTTATAAATTTAAAGAATCTTGCAAAAAAGTTAATGAAACATGAACATGGGGATAGTCAAAGCTGAACCATACATTCTAGTTTCAATGATATGTAAATGACAGAAAAATACAAAGAAGCTATCCTGTCAATGAATTAGTAAGGTGTATCTAAGCATCTGCATGAGTGGTGAACATCCAACTGCCATATCCAAGAGAGAAATTTGCAATGAACCTTATGATTGTTCTAAATAAATTTAGAACATGTATTGACAACTTAGGTTTTAATGACAGAAAATGAAACACAAACATAAACCCGTGATCTCATAATTATACATGATTACATCAAGATAAATCTGGAATCAATCTATGCATTTTATCATTCAATTTAAAACTCAAAGATAAATCCCATTATTTAAATCGAAGATATAATCACAACATTTGCATTTTGAGAAGCAATGATAGATGGTATTTATAATATAAACCTCATACACATCATAGATCATTTAATTTAAAGATATCAGACCTGCACATGTAACATGATTAACAAAACATAAATAACAACATTATAAACAAAAGGCTAAAGCCAAAATGAATATATGTCATTCTATTAAGTTTTGGGATCACTTGTCCATTCTGTAGTCCTGGAAGAATTTTTTGGATAATAGACTCTTAAAGATTGGAAAAATTAATATATAAATGATAATAATTAACCATGTATTGATAAAAAATACTAAAGCTATTTAAATCAATTCATAATCAATTATTCAAAGAATATGAATATATTATATGAAAATAAAACCATTTTAGTCACAGGACAAAAGCCATTAAGCAACCTAGAATTTCATATTCTTCTTTAAAAATACTCGTCCATTCTCCCAAAGATTCCAGCCATCCATTACTCCATTTGAAAAGAAATAAAAAGTTTACAAAAGATATAATATACAAAAGAGAAAGGATAAAAATCCTCCTCTCCAATTCACGGATTTTGCTAGCTCTGATCTTTCTCATATACTTATAAAATGAATGAACAGTCTGGCCGTCACTAATAATTTTCACCACCTGAAATTTGCCTCATAAAGAGACCCAAATATCTCTCAAATCGTGCATTTTTTGGGGAAAATCTCTATGCGAAACGTAAATGGGTCCATTTTGGTTCTGGGTTTTCTACCGTTTATCCAAATTCCTCATGGTTTGGCTGCAATCAGTCCTGCAAAATCGTGTGTCTGATCTTGACGCCTTTACAAATTTTATCTGTTGTTGCTCATAAAATTATTTGTAGCAATCCAATATTATTTTTGGATCAATCATCTTGAACGTATTTGGATAATAAAATCAAGACATGATCAGATCCGTATCAAATATTTGATAATAGAAACCCGTGAAACAAAAAGAAACCTAAATTAATAACCTAAAAATTGAGAATAAAACAAAATCTAGAACACTAAAATAAAAAATGAATTTAAACTAACTATAAGTTCTAAACAAATATTGTTTAAAATAATCCTAAAACTTTAGAAGCTTCAAGATAATGGAGAAGAGAAAAATATTAATTTTGTTTTTTTATAAAATCAAACAAATGATAGATAATTCTTTTTTATTTTTTATTTTTATTATGAGATGCAAAATGAAAAAAGAATTTAATTAATTAATATCTTCAAATGATTTTATGAAAATGAGAAACCAACCAAGATATTATTTGATGAAGTATTGAACACATTATTCAAAATAGTCAAACTTGCTAATGAGCAAAAGAACGAACACATAATCATAATTTAAACGAAAGTAAACATTTGATACAAATTAACGTTTTTGTTTAAATTGAGATTTTTATGCTCGTTTCTAACTTTTGACATATACTCTTGTAATGAATGTTTTATACTATAGTGAATGTCTTAAGTTTTTCTCAAAGCAAGCCAAGGCATGAAACTATTTGAAAAGGTTGATTCTGTAGCTCATTATAATTATCAAGATTCTAATAGGGGCCCTTTAAATTTTGTAAAAATATAGGGGGAGTTGTTGGGGCCCAACAAATGGAGACTTACTGGGTGAAACAGTTATCTCTGATCTGGTAAGATTTCATCTCAGGAAGAAAATAATAAGACTCATAAAAATATTTAAGCTCCCTGAAATAAATTCACTCTAAGACCATATGGTATTAGGATAAGCTCAATGTTATAACTAGACAATAGAATTTTCTTTGCAGGGGATTATAACCTGAAATAATGTCTTAATGTTAAGGTCCTAACCCGCACATAGGTAGATCAATGTATTCAGATGTAATAAAGGTCAATATTAATAAGACCTTTCAATAAAATAGAATAAGGCGGATGTAAGAAGACCTAATAGAAGCTTCCGCTTCTAGAAGGATCTT
>ML777104.1:2011977-2027308 GCA_009831015.1 Picea engelmannii | reverse complement strand
ATTTAAGCAGAAGATATACAAGTCTCATTTATTTACATGATATAAAATCAATGAAAAAATGATTGCTTCTAGGAAGCAGATAAAGAAAGCACATAAAAATATTTATTGTTTTTCTTTTATAAATTTAAAGAATCTTGCAAAAAAGTTAATGAAACATGAACATGTGGATATTCAAAGCTGAACCATACATTCTAGTTTCAATGATATGTAAATGACAGAAAAATACAAAGAAGCTATCCTGTTAGTGAATTAGTAAGGTGTATCCAAGCATCTGCACGAGTGGTGAACATCCAACTGCCATGGCCAAGAGAGAAATCTGCAACGAACCTTATGATTGTTCTAAATAGATTTAGAACATGTATTGACAACTTAGGTTTTAATGACAGAAAATGAAACAAAAACATAAACTTGTGATCTCATAATTATACATGATTACAACAAGATAAATCTGGAAGCAATCTATGCATTTTATCATTCAATTTAAAATTCAAAGATGAATCTCATTATTTAAATCGAAGATATGATCACAATATTTGTATTTTGAGAAGCAAATGATAGATGGTATTTATAATATAAACCTCATACACATCACAGATCATTTATTCTAAATATATCAGACCTGCACATGTAACAGGATTAACAAAGCATAAATAACAACATTATAAACAAAAGGCTAAATGAAAAATGCATATATGTCGTTCTATTATGTTTTGGGATCACTTGTCCATTCTGTAGTCCTTTAAGATTTTTTTTGGATAATAGACTCTTAAAGATTGGAAAAATTAATATATAAATGATAATAATTAACCATGTATTGATAAAAAAGACTAAAGCTATTTAAATCAATTCATAATCAATTATTCAAAGAATATGAATATATTATATGAAAATAAAACCATTTTACTCACAGGACAAAAGCCATTAAACAACCTGGAATTCCATATTCTTCTTTAAAAATACTCGTCCATTCTCCTAAAGATTCCAGCCATCCATTACTCCATTTGAAAAGAAACAAAAAGTTTACAAAATATATAATATACAAAAGAGAAATGATAAAAATCCTCCTCTATAATTCATGGATACTGCTGGCTCTGATCTTTCTCATATATTTATAAAATGAATGAATAGTCTGGGCGTCATTAATAATTTCCACCACCTGAAATTTTCCTTGTAAAGAGACCCAAATATCTCTCAAATCGTGCATTGTTTGGGGAAAATCTCTACTCAGAAGGTAAATGGGTCCATTTTGGTTCTGGGTTTTCAACCGTTTCTCCAAATTCCTCACGGTTTGGCTGCAATCAGTCCTGCAAAATCATGTGTCTGATCTTGACGCCTTTCCAAATTTTATCTATTGTTGCTCATAAAATTATTTGTAGCAATCCAATATTATTTTTGGATCAATCATCTTGAAAGTATTTGGATAATAAAATCAAGACATGATCATATCTGTATCAAATATTTGATAATAGAAACCTGTGAAGCAAAAATAAACCTAAATTAATAACCTAAAAATTGAGAATAAAACAAAATCTAGAACAATAAAATAAAAAATGAATTTAAACTAACTATAAATTCTAAACATACATTGTTTAAAATAATACTAAAACTCTAGAAGCTTCAAGTTAATGGAGAAGAGAAAAATATTAATTTTGGTTTTTTACAAAATCAAACAAATGATAGATAATTGTTTTTTTATTATTATTATTATGAGATGCAAAATGAAAAAATAATTTAATTAATTAATATCGCCAAATGATTTTATGAAAATGAGAAACCAACCAAGATATTATTTGATGAAGTATTGAACACATTATTCAAAATAGTCAAACTTGCTAATGAACAAAAGAATGAACACATTATCATAATTTAAACGAAAGTAAACATTTGATACAAATTAACGTTTTTGTTTAAATTGAGATTTTTATGCTCGTTTCTAACTTTTGACATATACTCTTGTAATGAATGTTTCATACTATAGTGAATGTCTTAAGTTTGTCTCCAAGCAAGCCAAGGCATGGAACTATTTGAAAAGGTTGATTCTGTAGCTCATTATAATTATCAAGATTCTAATAGGGGCCCTTTAAATTTTATAAAAATATAGGGGGAGTTGTTGGGGCCCAACAAATGGCGACTTACTGGGTAAAGGAGTTATCTTTGATTTGGTAAGATTTCATCTTAGGAAGAAAATAATAAGACTGATAAAAAGATTTAAGCTCCCTGAAATAAATTCACTCTGAGACCATATGGTATTAGGATAAGCTCAATGTTATAACTAGACAATAGAATTTTCTTTGCAGCGGATTATAACCTGAAATAATGTCTTAATCAAAGAGTCACGATATTTATAAAAGAACTTCAATACCGTTGACAGAGCCACTACTGCCAGCAGGTGTCCATAGCCTCAACATGGATGTCATTTAACCCACTCAAATGCTTTAATCCCATCCAATAGTTGTATCCACATGATGTATACTTCCATAAAAGCTAATTTAAAAATATATACCTGCTACCTCTCGACCCGACATTGCTTCGTTGCTAGCAGACCTGTTTAGTACCCTGACGAAGTTATCTTGGTATCATGTGTGCATTTACCCGCTGCCAGTGAGCCTATTCAGTACCCCGACAGGTTTACACACACTTCCCACACTTAAGTGCTTCTAACCCTCTTATGCCACTTTTAAATAATAATACAATTATAGATTTCTTGATGTCAAAGAGAGCGGAGTGATATTGGAGGTTAATTGCAATACAGGTGAATAGTTGACCATGTAATTTATTTTCTTTCAAAATTGGAAGTTTCATCATGGTTTAGAGATTTTAGATTTCCTTTAAGAAATCATCTAGAGAATGGGGAAACACTTAAAAGTGATTCCTTAAGAATATGGACAGCGTAAAAAGTTTAAAGATCATCGTAATTCTCAAAGATTTAAACCATATCTCTAGTGTAATACTCTGACAAAGACAATTTGAGGATAAAATGAAAGTGACAATTGACTTAAAAATCAATTGTTTGAGCGACATCTTAATATCAGGACCTCTTTGAACTATTTCAAATTGCTTGAAAAACACAAGTCTTAAAATAAATGCTTCCCTTGACAATATCTCTTTGATCAGAAATATATTGATTCAAAAAGAAAGATAAGAAGAAAACTCATTCAAAATAATCAAAGAAAACAAAAACACTCAACAAACCAAATCAAATTTTCTTAATGAGATTCAAAATAAGAAGTACACAAAATCAAAACAACAAAAGAAAACCTTTCAGGGAACGATTTTGACCAAAGATAAAATTGAGTTTTTGTATCCACTGTCATCTCAATGTAAAATAAAGGAAGAACTGAATCATATAAAATATCATGTGCGAGAAATTCCTTTTCTTAATATAGTGATGCATAAGATGTTACTTTGACCAAGAATAATTATTAAAAATAAAAAAAGAGACTGAAAAGAAAATAGAAAAATCCTTATTGATGTGAAAGCAGTCCTACTTGTGGTAGCTTGGGTCAGGGTTGAATTTACAATCCAGATTTATTTATCTCTTTACTTTTCGTTTAAATTTTTCATAATAATACTACGGATTTGAAAATAAATATTCAACGAAAAGCATAGAGAAAATGATCATGTGGACTTCCATGACAATCATCATGTTATGGTTCTCGTGGTGCGTCCACTTGCACTCATGACTGCATTATTACAAAGAGAAATAGTGAGGAATAAAACTAAAAGAAAACCTGCTCCTAAACCTACCCTAAATACTAAACAAATCAGAATATTACATGAAGTCATGCTTCCAATGTAGCCATTGGAGTAACTCCAATCCTACAATGGAAACACAATCAAATATTACTAAAAAGAACAGTAGTATATCAAAAAATGACATAAATATATCACACTTACCTTCATAATCATCATTTAGAAAAAAGTAAGCATGATCTTCCATTCCCTCGAAATTTCTTGTTGTATGAATCCTCCAGCCATTGTGCAATCTTGTCGGGATAAAGGTCATAATGGCATGGATGAGTGTAAGTGATTTTGGAAAACTTATCAAGATTATGGGGAAATGACATAACCATAAGCCAAGGCTGAAGTGCCCCATCCTCCTGACAATTCTCTAAGTGTTCATTAATTTCTTCACATGGAGGATCTAAAAGAAATATGTCACGCCTACTTCCAAGATACTTAGGTAAAAATAAAGCAAGCACAACTTTATCGTTATTATGAAGATTTTTTATATACGAATATTCAAGCCATCCTAAGATCCTGTCACAAAAATGAGGATGCAAACCATGACTTTGATGAAACAAATATATCAATGGGGAAATCATCATAAGAGGATTCATGACATCAATTAGATCATTGGTTTGAATGCTTCCTTTGATGAGATTGATCATTTCAAAATGTGAAGCATAAACATTAAAATTCGAGCTAATCAAAGAACAAATATGCAACATAGAATGTTTGATCTCCATAAGATATAGTGCATTGTCTTTTTCAAAAATAAATCATGTAAAATCATCTTGCAACATGTAATTTTTCCATTTGAGTCATGAAAGTGAAAGAGCATCAAATCTGACTTGATAAGTGTTATGTTTGGAATTAGTTTCACTGAATTTTGGCATATCGAAAAGATTGGATTGTGGTGGCAAAGAGTAAAATACCGTGGGTAAAGTATCAAATCCACCAGAATCTAAGAAGAGATTGGGATATAAAGAGTAAAAGGAATCAGAAATAAACACATGAAAATAATATCTTGAACTATGATATTTGACAATGGTATTCTCAAGACATTCCTCTTCATTTTCCTTAAAACTTTCACTCTGTTTTGGTGATAAATTATTCAACATAATATGATCATCTAAATTTGCCTCCTGTACGATAGATAATTCAAAACTTTCATCGAAAACATCTAATCTTTCATGTTGATAAGGTACGATTTGTAGATGAGGGTTTAAGGTTACTTCTTCCAATTGCAGATCTACATCTCTAATCAGTTTCATTGGAATGTTAGAATGCTTAAGATCATTTAATCACCTAAGTCTTCTTCAATAACCGAATTTAAATACTAATTAGAGCAAGAGTTAAGATAATGAGGACATTCACCTTGACCTAACATCGAATCTTCTTCCATCATGGTTGAGGACTGAAAATACAATGATTCAGAGGAAAAACCAATTTGATTGTTAGTAAGAACATTTTCAATAGATTCTACCTCCCTTGCTTGTTCAACATTTTTAGATGGATCCCTCTCATCCCGTGAACACAATTCTTCTTGCAATTGAGTGATAGTATTTGTAACTGCTTCATCATTTGCGATTGAATATGACTGAATGCAAGCATCATAGAGGAGATTTAATACAAATGACATGTCATCAAGATTAAATTTACAAAAAACATGATGGATTCTTGTCGAAAATCCTTTTGAAGATGAATCGCCATTGATTAGCAAAGTATGAAATTCTTCACATAATTGATTGTAATCATAGATTTCAAAAGAATCTAAAAATTCATCTACAAACTAAAACCCAATAAAAAATGTGATATGATGGAAAAGACTCAAACCAATGTTTAATCCGACCCCTGAAAGTAAAAGCAAACAATCTGCACAAAACCTTTAAATCAGAAATATCATGCTTGATACATTTACACCAAAACTTGTTAATATGGTCTTTTGCATATACATTCCCCTCACCATCAAAGGTGAGTTTGGACAAGAGAGAGACTGTCTTGTTGGGAATATCAGGTAATAAGAAGTGGAAAGCATGTTTCAACACAGTGATTTGGGGAGCCATGAGAAATTAATTAAATTCGAAAAAAAAGACTCATATAAGGCCAACTTGTTAGTCTGGACCTCCTTCTAGCGCCATTTGTTGACGGACGAAATTGACCGTCCATCAATTGGAAGAGCGAGTCTGGTATGGGGTTGTCTAAATAACCCAAGCCGTTTGGTGTAACTCGTTCTGACGGGTTTAATGGCTCCATTAGCCAATCTAAGAATCCTAAAAGAAATGAATAAAAGAGAGAAATAACTAACTAATTACTAAACACTATATATATATGTACATATGCTCTAATGTAACTGTAGTTATTGTATTTAAGCATAATATATACAAGTCTCATTTATTTACATGATTTACAAGTTGCAAGTTTTAATCGAAACTTACGAAAATCAATAAAAAAATGATTGCTTCTAGGAAGCAGATAAAGAAAGCACATAAAAATATTTATTGTTTTTTTTTTTTTTATAAATTTAAAGAATCTTGCAAAAAAGTTAATGAAACATGAACATGTGGATAGTCAATGCTGAACCACACATTCTAGTTTCAATGATATGTAAATGACAGAAAAATACAAATAAGCTATCCTGTTAGTGAATTAGTAAGGTGTATCCAAGCATCTACATGAGTGGTGAACATTCAACTGCCATGTCCAAGAGAGAAATCTGCAATGAACCTTATGATTGTTCTAAATAAATTCAAAACATGTATTAGCAGCTTAGGTTTTAATGACAGAAAATGAAACACAAACATAAACCCGTGATCTCATAATTATACATGATTACAGCAAGATAAATCTGGAAGAAATCTATGCATTTTATCATTCAATTTAAAACTCAAAGATAAATCCAATTATTTAAATCGAAGATATGACCACAACATTTGTATTTTGAGAAGCAAATGATAGATGATATTTATAATATAAACCTCATACACATCACATATAATTTAATCTAAAGATATCAGACCTGCACATGTAACAGAATTAACAAAACATAAATAACAACATTATAAACAAAAGGCTAAAGCCAAAATGCATATGTGTCGTTCTATTAAGTTTTGGGATCACTTGTCCATTCTGTAGTCCTGGAAGAATTTTTTTGGATAATAGACTCTTAAAGATTGGAAAAATTAATATATAAATGATAATAATTAACCATGTATTGATAAAAAAGACTAAATCTATTTAAATCAATGCATAATCAATTATTTAAAGAATATGAATATATTATATGAAAATAAAACCATTTTACTCATAGGACAAAAGCCATTAAGCAACCTAGAATTCCATATTCTTCTTTAAAAATACTCGACCATTCTCCCAAATATTCTAGCCATCCATTACTCCATTTGAAAAGAAATAAAAGGTTTACAAAAGATATAATATACAAAAGAGAAAGGATAAAAATCCCCCTCTCCAATTCATGGATCCTGCTAGCTTTGATCTTTCTCATATATTTATAAAATGAATGAACAGTCTAGGCATCACTAATAATTTCCGCCACCTGAAATTTTCCTTGTAAAGAGACCCAAATATCTCTCAAATCGTGCATTTTTTGGGGGAAATCTCAATGTGAGAGGTAAATGGGTCCATTTTGGTTTTGGGTTTTCAACCGTTTCTCCAAATTCCTCACGGTTTGGCTGCAATCAGTCCTGCAAAATCGTGTGTTTGATCTTGACACCTTTCCAAATTTTATCTGTTGTTGTTCATAAAATTATTTGTAGCAATCCAATATTATTTTTGGATCAATCATATTGAACCTATTTGGATAATAAAATCAAGACATGATCAGATCCGTATCAAATATTTGATAATAGAAACCTGTGAAACAAAAAGAAACCTAAAATAATAACCTAAAAATTGAGAATAAAACAAAATCTAGAACAATAAAATCAAAAATGAATTTAAACTAACTATAAGTTCTAAACAAACATTGTTTAAAATAATCCTAAAACTCTAGAAGCTTCAAGTTAATGAAGAAGAGAAAAATATTAATTTTGGTTTTTTACAAAATCAAACAAATGATAGATAATTCTTTTTTATTTTTTTATTATTATTATGAGATGCAAAATGAAAAAGGAATTTAATTAATTAATATCGCTAAATGATTTTATGAAAATGAGAAACCAACCAAGATATTATTTGATGAAGTATTGAACAAATTATTCAAAATAGTCAAACTTGCTAATGAGCAAAAGAATGAAGACATAATCATAATTTAAACGAAAGTAAACATTTGATACAAATTAACGTTTTTGTTTAAATTGAGATTTTTATGCTCGTTTCTAACTTTTGACATATACTCTTGTAATGAATGTTTCATAGTATAGTGAATGTCTTAAGTTTGTCTCAAAGCAAGCCAAGGCATGGAACTATTTGAAAAGGTTGATTCTGTAGCTCATTATAATTATCAAGATTCTAATAAGGGCCCTTTAAATTTTGTAAAAATATAGGTGGAGTTGTTGGGGCCCAACAGGTACCATCGATCATATTTTAATAATTCTAGCCAAAAGGAATATCAAAACATTTTTCAAACCATGTAAAACCCTTAAGCAACTATTCAAAACAACTAATGACAATTCAGACCCTATGTTTGGCCCAAGAGTCTACCAAATTCCTTTCTTATGTGGTAAATCATACATAGGCCAAACCGACATATCCTTTAAAGCATGGATCAAAGAACACACAACCGACACAAACCACAATTGGATCACCAAGTTAACTATTGATGAACACTCCTTCAAAATCACTCAATTTTCTTTGACCAAACCAAAATTCCGGCCTCAACACCCTATTACTCCTCTTGTATCATTAGAGAAGTAGTAGAAATAGAAAAAACACCCCAATAAATTCAATTGTGAAGATGTATACAAACTTATCTAGTCATGGAAATGCCTCACACATTACCTCGATCATTAACCTCTTCTTACTCTTTATTTATGGTATGTATTTATTATAATATTCCTAGTATATATTATCATACTATCCTCAAGTGTTGATCCTTTTCTAACTCAAACATCCTTAGAGTTCTTTTTTTTCTCAATTAACCCTTGATTTTTATCAAGGCCTTTCTCTTCCTCTCCTATAATCACTCATTATATAATATTTTTTAACTTGATGCATGTATATGTATCCTTTCCAATTTACTTGTTTGTTATTTGATTATCTTGTCCTTGCTATTATCTTTCAAATTATTCTCTTTTACTTTTAATGCCATTATCCTCCTTAATAAGTATATCTCTTAATTTATTGTTCTCTCCCCTTTAATATTTTACTGGTTCATATCCTCTCTTCATCAATTTTTTTAATTATAGCTTTCCCAATGGTTATTTAGTTAATTCAAATTCTATTTTATTTTATTCACAACGGTCCTTTTTCAACAACTGTCTCCTAATTTTAACTGTTTAAATATACTCTTTAGCATACTTGTTTCTAATCACTTAGCTTATGTTGTCCCTGATGATGGGTTGAGTGTCCACTCAAAACATTGGACATTTCAAAACAATCTACACAATTTATCCAAAAAGTTCTACACCAATTATGACCAACTATGAAAACATATAGAAACAAAGATGAAGTTTAGGATAAAATGACACTTTTAATGAAATTTGAGTATACCTCATATATGATGTGTGAATCTTCTCCATAATTAGTACTCCATATATATCTCTTTTAGATACCATAGGGTCAAGGATAAACATGATGGATACCATTATTTGTATAAAATTAAAAAGATGTTCTTTGTGTTTCATACATAGGATTAAGCTTTGGTTTTTTATAGGAAGTTAGGTTTTTTACATGAAGCTAGTTTTATAGGAAGCAAAGTGTTGGTGACTTCACCTAGAGCTTCAACTCAGAGACCAAACAACTAAGAGAAGAGGATGGAAAGTGAAGAGTAAATAGGATGAAAATTTCCTTGCATCTTCAGTCCAAGGAGCAAAATCTATCCAAAGAGTTATATCAACGTAAGAGGACATTGCGTTGATATCAACAACCAAGAAATCCCCATTCCAATTGTTACCTAAAATATTCTAGAATAAGTTTCCCTTCATTGAGATGTATTATAGATTGGTGTAGGGAGGTCAATGATAGCCCCTCATCCTTGTACAATCCAAATATTGAGACAATCCCTCATCCTCAAGACTGTAGTCCATAACTGATTGTCACTTACATTCATACATGTGTAGGATTCATCGAACACTTTAGGAAGAAGAAAGTGATATGAATTAACACTAAGGAGATCATTCAAACAATGTTGTTGCATGGAAAGAGTGTTGGTAAGCATGTGCATCAATAAATAATTGTTTCCATGTCAGGAATAAATTGGTTCTAGCATAAGAAGGTAGTCCACACATTCCTCTTATGGAATTACTATGTGATGACATCGCTTGATATAATCACACTAAAAAATAAAACAAGAATTACACTTGGCTTCATTGACTGTTGATATAGACCATCTCCAAGTCTGAATGAAAGAGACTTTCACACTAAATATGGGAACGAGTTCTAATCGAGTATTTTGGATATGAAGATTGCTCGGAGCTGAGAATCAATGAGAAGACTTATGCATTGTAGGAACAAGGGAGAAATCAACTAGAGCTAGAATATATCTACAACCTAATCCATAATCCAGAGCTAGAGTTAGAGTTGTAGCCATAGTCAGAGCCATGTTCCAAATAAGTAGACATAAGGCACATTGATCCAAATTGGTTTCCTCTAAGATTTTGGAGAAAAAAAAAAACTCTCAATGGGGAGGTGTGATCCAAAATGGATCCAAACAAATGAATGATTGTAAGACTTAGTACCTACAAGTGAAATTAGGTGATTAATGAAGGTTATATAAAATATTAAAGACAAATCAAATGCAAAATTAAATGAGACAAAAGAGAGAATAAATGAAAAAATGAAAAAAGAAAAAGAAAAATAATAAAAGGAGAGAAAATATTGAGGAATGGGAAATGAAAGGATAAGCATGGTGTCCTTCCTATTACCCCAACTCTCCCTATTTATTACTTTCACTCTCAAAGGGTATTTTTTTTTTTTACAAGAGGAAAGAATGCAAAGAAGAATAAGCTATGCAAATTGTTGAATGGACCATAAGCCTGCAACTTGCATTGTAACCAAAGATTGTCAAAGTAGAGTTAGTAACCATTGAATCTCAGTTTTCCATTTAGGTTTCCAAGGTAAATAATGTTTCCATGTGCATTAATTTATCTCTTTGTGTTTCTTATTTTGTCGTGTTAACTTATATTTGGAGTTTAATGAGGCCAATGTGTGTGTATTTAATGGTCTCTTTGAATATTTAATGGTTGTTATGTTAGCTACTGAGGTGAGATTTGATTTATCTTTGCATTGTTGGAGTTTTCCTTCACATTTTCAATGGTTTATGGGTAGATGGATATCCCAATAGCTCTCTATCCTCCACCATTGGTTAATTTATGAAATCAGAGATTAGTGAAACACCATTATTTGGTTGTTGCAATCTTATAAAGAATTTATAAATTGGTTCCATGTGTCAATTTGACTATCAAAAGTGAGGAAAAACACCATTGAGATTTACCATGGCTACCATGAACTTCTGTAGAGTTTTGAAGTGATTCTTGGTTTCTTGTAAGTCACCGAGGACTAAATTAAATCTCATTGAACCTTTGGAGTTTGTCCCAGAACTAATACATTTGATTTTCCACTACCTATAGGTCACACAACTATTACTTTACAGTGTGGGAGATTATAAGGGGTTGTACAACCACATCCACATATTAAAGAAATCTTAATGCATATCATATGATCATACACGACCTGGTGGACATCTCTCTCTCTCTCTCTCTCCTAGGACATTGATTGGAGGTTGGATCTTCTTCCAAGTTGTTTTTTTGTCTTGATTTTACTTTGCTTCATCCTCATTAAGTGTTGGCACTACCCATTCATATATGTATCTTAGTTGTTTACTAGATTATTTTTATATCACAATGATTGGGATTGAGAACGTTCTAAGCATGAGCTACTGGCCATTCTCAATCCCTTGATTTCTAAATGTAAGAATGATAGTTGTGGAGGATATCATTGAATTGAATGTGTATAGTTGCAGGGATACACTGCAATAAATATCAATTCACAATAGAGTGGAAATAAGACACTTTACTTATTGTTTATAGTGGGACATTCTTCTATTTACAAAATTGAAGGGGGAGTAATCCATCTGCTGCTGGAGTATTGTAAAAGAAGAAAAGTGTTGGAATTTGGCCACTATAATTCATAAGAAAATGTATATTCATATTCATAATGCTTGTCTTCAATTAATAAACCATCGTGACAAGATTTTTTGTCAATAAGAGAACACATTGTATTCGTGTTGTCTACTTGAACAATAGGAACAACTAACCCTTCCTAGCCCATTTGAGAATATGAATGTTGGGTATGAGCAGACAAAAGATAGGGTGCAGCCCATTCAATTTTCAATTCATTTGATATTGTTGATGTGCATCGATCTTGGATTTACATAGTAGAAAACCAAAGAGTTGAAGCTTAAGGATAAGGTTATCCCTTAATTCCATCATAAGCAAAACAAGCATAGGGACACCAAATACAAAACATAGTGAGTGTAGAACTAATTATTTATTAGTGACAAGCTAATAAACCAACATTGTCATTTAATTCAATCATATATGTTGGATTTTTGGTTGTTTCATGTGCAGGTTACACCAAACAACAATGGGTAGTTGATGGGCATATTGCATCCTTACATGCCTATAGAAGAACATGAAACAAAGAAGTTTGCACTCAGTATTTCAGTGTTAGAATATTCCTTGTATCCATCAAAAGGAAATAGGCCTCTATATAAGGTAGAGAACAAAGATCAAAGACAATTCAACATAATATCCATGTTGGTGAAGCGAGTGGGCTATAAGTCCCTCATTTATGGATCACTTATACTTTGTCACTCACATATAAATTTTTTAGTCCATGCATTCTTGATTTGCTTCATTGGCTCACAATCTGTAGGAATGTGCAAAATGTCTAGTTCACCCCTTTTGTTTTCATTCCAATCCATATATTTAGTTAAATATTTACAATGAAACATGCATTGCAATCTTGGAAATTATGGGTGAGCAACATAGTATTTTTTATGGGACATTCTCCCCTTTACATCAAAGCGATAGAAACTTATTTTTCATTTTGGACACAATAACTTATCTTTATGTCAACTGATCCAAATTGGATCATTATATTATTTTTCATCTATCTCAATGCTTTCAGAGTGAAAACAATTGAAGGAATCAGCTTGCAGGGTCATTTTAGTGGCAGGTCCCATTTTAGAAAACTGGGGTCCAAAACCTTGCGGAGCCATTTTGAGGCATCAAACGACATTTTGGGGGGTTAAAATTTTTACAACATAAATAAGAGCTCGTGACACTATTCTACACATCGAGACCTTTCTAACAGTGAAAAATTTGCGTCAATACGAGCTTGTATGTAAAAGTTATGCCTCTTGTAGGTTGACCTACCATGTTGACCTCCATGGTACGAGAGGATGCCACATCAACCCCCGTTACTCACAAATATGGGGCTAGCCACATATGTAATTTCAAGAAGATTCTATAATTTTCAAAACCCTATCACAATTGAGGGTAGAGGAAGTAAAAAACCTACCCCTATATGTCTATCAGGCTATGTTGAATATTGTGCCACTAGGAGGAGAAGGGTTCCATTCTATGTTATTGTATTTTGTTCCATATTAGAGAAAAACAATTGGGAGTGAGAAATTAGAGAGAATAATGGAGGGGGTTAATTTTTTGTAGTATCCTAACAAGCCACATGTCTCAAGTAACTCCATAGAGAGTTCCTTCTCCTTTGTACTTGCATTATTTCCATACCATAGAAAAGAGAGTAGAGCAGCCTCACCTTCTAGATGGGTTTTCTTCCATAAGGGTTTCTGAGAGAAAATATTTGTTTTATTTTGTGGATGGTGTGTGATTGTATTTTTTGTTCTCTATTTTCTTCGTTTTATCTATTTCATGCATAAGCATAAAATCAATAACTAAATATTTTGGAATCTAAAGGAATTTAACCTTCATAGTCATGTAGATTTCAATTTTGTTTATCAGATCTGTTGTGACAAATTGTTCCAGTGGAATATCCACAATAATTTATAGATCATCAACCTTGTATAAGATAAAATATTTTGGACATGCATGATATACTTTGTAATCAACACCCGAGTTAAGCAATACTTTTCTAGCACCTTTAGATGTATTGGGAAGTATGTTGTCCAATGGAAAAAAAATATCCTACAAAAAACTAGCCCAAACTAAAATAACTAATTAAATATTAAATAATTCATAACACACACTATACTATAGTACATATCACATTTTATACCATAATAAAGATGTAAATCTTATGTCTAATTGATCAGGGGATCAAATTTTGCTCAAAAATTCAAAGTGCTCAAAATCGCTTCAAATCGAACGAGAGCATAGGCCTTGTCATTGTGAACCCAACGCAACTCGTTTGGGTTCAAACGAACGTCGGGAGCGAGAGATATCGCGATCTGTTTGAATCGTCAAACAGGTAAAAAAAGGACGTTGACTGGGCAGTCCGTACAGGCTGATGTGGCAGTCCGTACGATGACATGGTAGAGGCTATACGTCTGTACGCTGAAGTGGCAATTCTGGATTGGTAGCTGAGGACGAATGACATTCTGACACATGGCACCATTGTATTGGTTGGTTGTTCAAAATTATATGGAGTCCACCGGATTCGAACCCCGGACCTCCATGCATGTATAGCTCTTTAGCAATGGCCGCATAACCAACATACCACACATTGTTCCTTGTTATGTATACGGGTTATAATCTATTTAAATTTATGTAATGTTTCATATGGCGGGGGGTCGGGCCGGGGCTTAGCCCCGACCCGCGGTTCTATTGCTTTATACATATGACCATTACCATATCGTATGTGCGGGAGTTCGTATTACAAAGGGATTCCTAGCCCCCAGTCTCGCATGTGACCATGCACAGAGGGCACGGGGGGTTAAGTTTGGTATTTTGAAACAGTTTTACCTGCCACTTGTCATTATTCTATTCGCTTGGAAATGAAGCCCTCGTTTTTCCCTAGCGCAAGGTCATGTGGTGACCACATGTGCCCACGAGTTTGGCGGTTAGGGGCTGGCGCACCCATAACCGTCCTACAGTTTGCACCATTTGCGCGGTTGCATTTGGTGCCAGGTTTTTATGCTTAAATAAGCGTGTGTGCTAGGTTGAATGTACGGAGGTGCATTTTGTAGTTGCAGAGACAACAAGCTTGAAGGGGAGACTTCAAGGAAGCCTAACTTCTTCGTGTTTTGGCCAAACGAGGTGCCGAAAAATCCCAGCTAGGGGTTTTTGGACATTCTGAAGCCATTAGAGCAGTCTATTTGACATTTTGAGCATTGTAAAGCACATTTTTGAGCACTTTGAGAAAATAATACAAATGATCCATTGGAAGCTGGACCAGGAGATGTAGCCCAAGAGAGGGGTGAACTCCTTTATCATTTGCTATGTTATGTGTTTTC
>ML777104.1:1984426-2009310 GCA_009831015.1 Picea engelmannii | reverse complement strand
TTTGAAATCCAAACAGATGCAAGCAATTATGCAATGGGAGCAGTTTTGCTACAGCATGGTAAGTCCATTTGTTTTCATTCTGAGACTTTTAATGGTGCCATGATTAACTATCCTACTTATGATAAGGAATTGTATGCATTGGTTCAAAGTGTGAAAAAATGGAAACATTATTTGTTGGGGAAAGAAACCATTGTTCACACCGATCATCAACCACTACAATACTTGCAATCACAGAAAAAGCTACAACAAGCTAGACACTTCAGATGGATGGGTTTTCTTCAACAGTTCCACTTGGTTATCAGGTATAAGAAGGGCATTTATAACAAAGTTGATGATATGCTTTCAAGGCCTATTATTAGTGCTTCAGTTATTCTTAAGCATAGTCCTATCATGCATGAAAGTTATGTAGAGAAATATGCTTTAGATACTGATTTTAAAGAAGTATATGAAACTTTGTGCCACTCTAACCATGTTGAAGAATTGGATTACCATGTGCATGATAATCTTTTGTATCATCTTGGAAAGTTATGTATTCCACAGGGAGAAAGAATCAACATTATAAGAGAAACCCATTCTTCTCTTATTGCTGGTCATTTTGGTGTAGGCAAGATAGTGGCTAATTTGCAAACATACTGCTACTGGCCTAAAATGAATGAAAGTGTTTCAAGATATGTTTGAGGATGTTCGTTGTGTGCCACAAGTAAGCCTAGCAATCAAAATTTGGGTTTGTATACTCCACTTCCAGTTCCTTCTCGACCTTGGGAAAGTATTTCCATGGATTTTGTAGGTGGTCTACCTATGTCGAGACGAAATCATGATTATCTTTATGTTGTGGTTGATCGATTTACCAAAATGTTTGGGTGCATTTTGGATTGCCTAAATCCATTATTTCTAATCAGGATTCTCGATTTGTTGAAAGTTTTTGGTCGAGTTTATGGGCACTCATGGACACCAAACTTAAGAGCACAACTTTTCATCTGCAAACAGATGGTCAGACAGAGGTGGTAAATCGAACAGTGGTGCATCTTCTTCGTGCTTATTGCAGCAAGCATCCTAAACTTTGGGATGAGCATTTACACTACATTCAACATGCTTACAATCGTGCTAAGCACTCTTTGACTCAAATGTCGCCATTTGAAGCATGTTTTGGCTATTTGCCCAAATATCCTTTAGATTTTATCTTTGGGAAGGATATTGCTATCGATGGTCAATATGACATTGATAGGGCAGAAAAGTTCATTGAACAAATTCAGTCGATACATCAAGTGGTGCAAGAGCAGTTGGAAAAGAGTCAAGACAAGTACAAGACGAGACATGACAAGCATCGTGTTGATCATAGCTTCCAAGTTGGAGATGAAGTTTGGCTTTACATCAGTAAGGAGAGGCTTAAAGGAGAAGGTATAAAATTGAAACCGATTCGATATGGTCCTTTCAAGATTATCGACAAGATTGGTAATAATGCCTTTCGTTTAGATTTGCCTCCTTATATGCAAATGTATGCAGTTGTTAATATTGAGAATTTGAAATTGTATGAGCCTCCATTGATTGATGATCATGGAGAGCATGTTCAGATTCCTTCTATAGATGATTTTTCCCTAGAATATCTTACAGAACTGCATGAAGACACCATCCTTGATAGGACAATGTGAACTTCAAAATGAGGAAATGTGGAGTATCTTCGAGTTGGTCTTAAAGGTAAAAATCCAAGCAAAGCCAAGTGGATTGAGGTTGGACGGGTGAGGGAACTATACCCTCATCTTCAAATAGACTGAAAATAGTCTTTTGGAGGTCCAAAAGCTTCCCAATGGGGAGGTGTGATCAGGGGATCAAATTTTGCTCAAAAATTCAAAGTGCTCGGAATTGCTTCAAATGAAACGAGAGCGTAGGCCTCGTCATTGAAAACCCAACACAACTCGTTTGGGTTCAAACAGACGTCGGGAGTGAGAGATATCGCGATCTGTTGGAATCATCAAACAGGTAAAAAAAGGACGCTGACTAGGCAGTCCGTACAAGCTGATGTGGCAGTCCGTACGATAACGTGGCAGAGGTCATACGTCCGTACACTGAAGTGGCAGATGATGACGTGGAAATTCCGGATTGGTAGCCGAGGACGAATGACATTCTGACACGTGGCACCATTGTATTGGTTGGTTGTTCAAAATTATATGGAGTCCACCGGATTCGAACCCCGGACCTCCATGCGCGTATAGCGCTTTAGCAATGGTCGCATCACCAACATACCACACATTGTTCCTTGTTATGTATATGGGTTATAATCTATTTAAATTTATGTAATGTTTCATATGGAGGGGGGTTGGGCCGGGGCTTAGCCCCGACCCGCGGTTCTATTGCTTTATACATATGACCATTACCATATCGTATGCGCGGGAGTTCGTATTACAAACAGAGTCCTAGCCCCCGGTTTCGCATGTGACCATACATGGAGGGCATGGGGGGTTAAGTTTGGTATTATGAAACGGTTTTACCTGCCACTTGTCATTATTCTATTCACTTGGAAACAGAGCCCTCGTTTTTCCCTAGCGCGAGGTCATGTGGTGACCACATGTGCCCATGAGTTTGGCGGTTAGGGGCTGGCGCGCCCGTAACCGTCCTACAGTTCGCATCATTTGCACGGTTAAGTTCAGTGCTAGGTTCTTATGCTTAAATAAGCGTGTGTGCTAGGTTGAATGTATGGAGGTGCATTTTGTAGTTGCAGAGACAACAAGCTTGAAGGGGAGACTTCAAGGAAGCCTAACTTCTTCGTTTTTTGGCCAAACGAGGTGCCGAAAAAACCCAGTTAGGGGTTTTTGGATGTTCTGAAGCCATTGGAGCAGTCTATTTGGCCGTTTGAGCATTGTAAAGCACATTTTTGAGAACTTTTAGAAAATAATACAAATGATCCATTGGAAGTTGGACCAGGAGATGTAGCCCAAGAGAGGGGTGAACTCCTTTATCATTTTCTGTGTTATGTGTTTTCTGTTCATTGATTATGCTTCTGTTTATATGCATCTTAAATGAGTAAATCCTATTAATGATGTGTTGCAAAGTTGATCCATTTTCTTTTAACACATAAATTTTACTTGCAAATATTTTCAAGAATACAAGTCTTCTTCATTTTTAGATCACTAACCATCCATATGTTTCTTTGAAATTGTAAAGCAATAGAACAATAGTCGACTTAGAGCACCTTGCTTTACTAGTCACTGTAAAATGGGTGTTTTTGTAGACTATGTTAAATGCTCTAGTTCAATTCCATGGTTTACAATGCCTCCATACACATCTTCTTGATGTTCACCAACTACATGAATGTATTCCATCTCAAAAGCATCATGTAACATTTGGTTGGAAACGTATGTATCATGTATGATCTCATCTCCACTATTTATATTCACATTGCCTACCCCAAGTTGTTCATTTCTATTGGTACCACATGGACTCTCAAATCATACACAATAGTATTTAAATCAAGAAGTGGATATTGTAAAGGAAGTGCATTCAAGACCCTTCTATGCTCTTCTTGGTAAACAACTTACCTATCTACCCTTTTCTCTCTCCAAGAAGTAGTAGTGCCATGAAATGGAAGAGGTACAATAGTAAAATGTTTATTATCCCCTATATCATCCGAAAAATAGACAGTAATGATACTATCATTAATTTTATCCTCATCATTGTAAAAATGGATACCATATGAACAACCATTACATGGTATTTATAATTCTCAATATGATAGATCAAACTAAATTCAATGTAATAAAGAATTTGAACAAATCTCCATGAAAATGTTGGACATAAATAATTTAAAAAATAAACATTTTAAAAGGAACATCTAAGTCTTTCAACATTCCATCAATACAAAATCTAAAAGAAGAAAACTTATAAAATATTTTTTTGGTATCTTCTTCTTCCAACCCATTGGCCCAACCTCTAAGAGAAGATCTATTGTTTGTATTGTTTTCGAAAAAGTACAAGCCTACAAAACTATAGTCCACTAAAAATTCATCTCCAACAATTTTTTTTTGAATTGCATCCACATAATCATATAATATTGCAATCCTTCACATGGACCTTTCCTTGTCATTAATTGTCTCAACAAAGATACAATTTGCATTTATGAGCTGTTTTTTTGCATTATGAACAAATTGTGAAATGTTCCCATGTATGTGTGGACAACCATCCATGTATACATAATTATTTATGTTTCTTGATGAATTCAAACACATGTTGAACTCAGACATAAGAATATTTGAATGATGTCAATCTACCATACTCAATGAATCTATAATGAGGTCCACAAAAGGTATTAATGTAACCTCTCCCTAGTGAGGAATGTAAACAATTGACATGATATATAGGCATAATTTTTCTCCTTTGATCTTAGAAGGTGCAATCATGAAACTATAGTCATAATATGAGAAAATATCTCTTATAGTGGAAAATGCCGAAGATGTAGGCTAAGCATTATATGTGGATCTATTGTATAACTCTTTATATGTTGGCACCAGGTTGCTTGAGAGTTATGCATCATCAACACCTTCCAAAGGTATTGGTTTATAAGTAAAAGGCTTGGATAACTTTTGTATTCATAGATCTTTTTCCCTCCTAGTGACCCGACCACCATTTTCACTATCAAAATATAAGGAATCTTTAGCATTTGAGATTGGATGATACTTTGAGGAATGGATGAATTCATGTGTGCTTTGCAAGACCTATGGGGTTTGCAACAATGGTAGGGGAAAATTTCTAACAATCATAGGAATTCCATCACATCAGTAATGTTCCATTAGAATGCATCCTCTATGGTTTTTTAGTCATTTTCATTTAGAACAATGAGACATCACTGATGCTTTATAATAAAGATGCAAATGATTGTCTTTGTTTACCTCTGAATTTGGCATATGATCACACATTTCTAGTATCAACCCTAGGATAACATTTAGAGTGGATCACACATTGCTACTAAAATTTGGATTCACCCCTTCCTCAAAGTATCAACCACTCTATAAAATATTGCTAGTGCATTTTTCAAACCAAATGACATAACTGTGTAATGGTAACAACCCCATTCTATCGCAAAATTGGTCTTATGTATGTATTCTTGCGCAATCTTTATCTCGTGGTATTCCAAGAATCCATTCGTGAAAGAGTAAGCCTCCTGACGCCCTACATTTTCTAGCACTTCATCGATAAAAGGTGTAGGAAACAGGTCGTGTAAAAAAACATCATTCAACTTTCTCAGATCTACACATATCATGATTCCCCTTGTCTTCTTGTCTTGGACTACCATTGGGCTGATCCATTTTTATTCTTCAACAGGTTCTATAATTCTCGCTTCTAGCATCATGTCTATCTCCGCTTTTACCTTTTTCTTATACGCCGGGTTCATTTTGTATGGTCTCTGCTTCACAATTTTGGCATTTGGCTTCAAACAAATCTTCATTTATCCTAAATCCCCAACGATTCCTTTCATCTCTGAGAATGTAGTTAGAAACAGATCTTTGTATTTGTGCAACAAGTCGACAATCTTCTCGATTGTCTCATTGCTCCAATAGTATCATATGTTGGAAAACTTTGACTTATCTTATGTACCAATGTTCACTTTATGTGTTCTTAGGGGCTTTGCATATATAGCTGACTCAAGATTTGATCCTTCTACTATGTGCTCCCCTTCATTTTTTGGTATCTGCAAATTGCTTGGGTCTTCATCCTCCTAGTTTTCTTCAACAACATTATAGCAGTGCAAGACTTCTTCAACTGTTGTAGTAACTCTAGGTGTACGGTTTCAACCTTTTATCCTCCTACGAGTCCGACTCTTGGATCTCGTCAAAACTTATGAAAAGTTTTATCCCTTCTGAGCTTGATCCTTAAAGGATTTGAACTTCCCACACACTCCTTGCGTTTGGGGATTTTGATAGCTCAGTTCAAAGGATTTATTGAAAATAAATTATTCTCGCCCACCTGGCGTTCCTCTATTCTGGTTCTTCGACGCTTTGTTGCATCTTGACATTGTTCACTCCTTCCACCTGATATAAGTTTCCTTTGTTCTCTCTAAACTCCTCTGAGTCAACCTGAAACTCAATCGACACACTCCATGCGTTCAAGATGCACACCTTGCATACGAGTTTCAGAAGAGAAGTAAGTGAAACTTATCCAGTTTCATCATGAACTCATATGATCAAATTCTCTAACAATATTACATGAATTAAATAAACTAAACCATACTCACAGAATATAAGATTCATTCATTCATACATCAAATGAACACAGTCCAAGGATTTGGGACAATTATGTCTGCTCTATTCATTCATGAAATTTTTTACAGAGTAATGCAGTTCTCCACTGCGTCTTCCTTCTACTCTATATCTATGTTGAGCTCCAATTTTTTCATACTTTCCGCCATACAAATACACTCATCATTACACCTTCTCCCTGCATTTTGTCAATAATATATCGCTAATTACACCATAAACCTCCATTATATCTTGTTATTCATCCTATGTGGTTAATACATAGTTTTCCATATTTTTAGTGATTAAAAGGATGATTATATGATAGTTTTGTCAATGATGGTTTAATCCTATGTTTCTATGTCCAAGCAACATGTTCTGTATTGTTCAGGTTTCGATATATGCATTGTCCATGTTTTGGTACCCGCATTGCAGGTCATCCGGTACTCCAAGTCATCCAGTACTAAAAGGTTCTACAGTCAACCAATACATTCATAGTCATCCAATACCCATGATCCATGTCATCCGATAACCACACTCCATGTCATCCAGTACTCAGTTCGTTCAGTACCAATACTGTGCTCATCCGGTACCAGAAGGTTCTACAAGTCATCCGGTACTCACAGTCCATGTCATCAGGTACTCACACTCCATATCATCCAGTACTCACATTTAAACACATCCCATACTAGAATGTTCTAGAAACCATCCAGTACCAAAATGCTCCAGGTCATCTAGTACCAACATCAACAACAATCTGGTACTATAAATAATTCAAAAATTTGGAAAGTTTCTAGAGGAAAATCGGGTACATGGGTTTTGTCTAGAGCCACATTTACATGCAGACGCGTGAGGCAAAATTCACCCATCTCACACGTATGGACCTCCAGCTCAGGGAGAATCATTCTGCTAAAATTAGTGAAAATCTCAAACTGCCAACTTGCACCTCCATTTCCATGCAGATGGAATCAAATTTAGAAATTTTACGGAATGGGTTTTGTTTAAAATATGGAAAAATGAGTAATATGTGGGAAATTTTTAAAAATTAGAATTGGTTTGGAAGATATGGGTGGGGGACTAACTCGAATCTGCCCAAACTGTAATAAAACCCAGATCTTTGAAGATTTGTCCTAAAAATGTAAATTTTGAAATCAGAGCTTTGGGATTCGGTCCCATCCTCTCTTCAATGATTTTTATGTATAAATAAGAGTGTTAAACGGTTGAGAGGTAGCTATTATAATTTTGTAATGGAGGAGATCTATTCATTGTTGTGAAGAAGATTGAACATATGGAGGAGTGCTTGTAATTCCTTGGAGTTTTCAGCTAATAAAAAGGAGTTGTTATTCTTGTACATGGTGTGGATCAGTCCTTAGTACTGTAGAATTCTTCTACAACACAGAGAAGGTTTGGAAGGGCCCCCATCCTTTGGTATGTGTTGTGTTGTTTTATAGATAAGGTAGAATACTAGATTTACATTTTTTGGCAATCTTTAGATCAACATTTTATATTCTCATTTGATGCATAAAGGAGTTTTGTTGAGGTTATTTATCTTCATACAGATTTGATTTATTATTTTCTTTCAATTTATTACATTTCAATTGTGCTTTTTACACTTGATTCGAAAACTAAAACTCAGAGATCTTACCCTTTGATTGTATGCATTTAGAAATTTGTATGATAGGGTGGGCTTAATGGTTTTCAAGTGTGACGTGTTCATTTCAAAAATACAATAAATACAAAGTGCATTGATTCATATCGCTTCTTGAAGATTTCTGATATAAACTATTTGATAAACAAAGCATAAGATCTTAATAACCTCGACATTCTAAAGAAATTTGGGACAACAATGAATACAAATCTGTGTGAGGCGCATAAAACATTTAGAATTGAATATCATACTCTTAGAATTGCAGTTTTGTTCTGTATTGAATGGTAACTAGATTAATAAGAAGGGCATGTGCTTAACGCGTTTCACTTGAAGCATGATTTCTGAGTTGAAAACTTCCTTAGATTTTTAGAGTTTCTCTTGCATATATTTCCTTGTAATGTTACTTTGCTTTTGCAATTATTTTGGCTTTGTAGTTAGCTCTGTTTCTGTATTGGTTTCTGATTTTAGTTTGCGTTGTTTTGTACCATTTGTGTTTTTGGTGTGGATTTAGATTTTGTAGATTTCTTTGTTAGACATCTTTTTCTACTAAACTTGGTTTGTCACTTGCACCCACAACCCATGATTTGATTGTTTCTATTTCTCTAGAATATAAATGTTTTGAAATAAGTAGGAAATATTTAATGTTGATTAGCGTTGAATGATTTTGAATTTCTTATATCTTCATACACCAACAGATAGATTATAGGTCTAACTCATGAGATATGGCCTTCCGTCATTGGAATTCTTCCTAAGGTGTTAGTTTCTATCGTGAATTTCATTTCCGTTTGCTTGTTTGTTTTATTTCATTTAAGTGTGGATCCGCTATAGAAAATAATCATTGAAGGACAAAAAAACTTAAGTATGTTACTCAAGATTAATCACATGAACATCACCCTAAGTTCCTGAAAGACTATGATCTAAAACTTTATAGCACTAAGTTATTCTTGTGTCCCAGTGATGAATCCTCAGTATTGATTCCCTGTAGTGTGGGTTTGAAGATTGTTTTGTCGGCTTTAGATTAGGCTAGACTAGGCTTTGATCTTGCATTTCCTGCGCCTGCACCTCGAAGCTTATGAGACCTCATTGATAATTAAATGTGGGAATTAATAGTGCATATATTTAGCCCCAACATTTTGGTGCCATTGCCAGGGAGGTGCTAAAGGGATTAGAGCATAGGTAGGTTTCTTTTATTTCTCCAAAGCCTTGAGTGCTCCTTTCATGCAAGTGTGTTTCTTTTCATGCAAGCGTGTTTATTTTCATGCAAGTGTGGTGTGCTCTTAAGGATGACCTCAGGGTGGAGAGAAGACTGTAATACATGAGGGAAGAGCCCACACATCCACTTTAGTGGGGTTACTCCAAAGTTAGGTTGTCCTCTTCTTTTTAGTAATTAGAATTTGTGTTTTATTAGCATTAGCCATTTTTTTATATATATATATGAGAAGAGAAACTAATTTGTGTGAATAGATAACTTGGTGAAAAAAGGGTCCTAGTAGTACGGTGGCGCTTCAAGTATATAATTGGTGTGCTTACATTATTCTTTTAGTTTGCTTCTTTTTATTTCTTCAGGGTTTTTAAAAGGTTTTTGGGCACTGTAAGAACCCCCCTCTACACTAATCCATGTGTGAAACATGACCCATCATCCAACAACAAGAACTCAAAGATGATAAAGAGTTTAACATAACTCTCTCAAATCCTAGCTGCAGTTGGGATCTCTACCTCTCAAGAAGAGAAAATCTTGACAATAGCCAAGAACCTATCTGCCTCTCCGAAAGTGATAGAAGAAGAAGAGTTCCATGAGCTACATCGACAAGAAGATCTAAAATCGTTTTGTAATCACTCTTTCCAACCTATGGGAGAGACTAAATAATCATGGACCACATTCGATGGAGAGCCACCATTAGAACCCGAGATCGAGGAGTTCTTGACATGCATATCGCCAGATCCAGTATGCATCCATGAGACAAACCATCCAAAAGAAGATGATCTGTGTGGCATGATAGAGGGAGACATGCAAAGTGGTATAAATGAGGAAGTGGACCAAGAACAATTGACAATTGGTTCGAGACAAAAACAAGTTTGAAGCACCACTCTTTTCTTCAACAACTCTTCACATCATCATCAAAGAAATTGGTTCTTCATATTCTAGTATACATTAAATCTTATCTTTCAAACTTGAGTATAAATGTATTTCTACACCTATTACGCACATGGTTACATTGGAAATATTCTTACATGTGAAATTTAATTTCTTGTTCTTAGATAGGATAGAGTAAAAGTTGCATGTTAGTTAACCTAGTTCTAAATAAATGCAACATATTTTCATGTTTCTTTAAAAAAAAAAATGAAATTAGATGAAGATAATATTGGTGATCTAACATAAAAAACCAAAACAATTTAAGATATTTCTTCTTCTTATTACTTACAGATTTCTGACTATTAATAATAACAGTTGCTCATAAGACTAATCTTTAAAATATTATGGGGATTTACAAAATATTTAAGGTCTACATAATGATGCCCATAGGTAACTTGTACATCCTAATATAAGAACTTGTTATTCAAGCATTCTTATCAAATAGTAGTAGGAGAGTGAATGAAACTTCTACTTGTGAGGGAACACAATATTATATGGAGAAGATGAAATTGGGGACTAGATACACCTTTAGGTCATTCTCTCATGGCTTCATCCACCACACATTAAGTAAGTTTGACCATGATATGTCTTTCGACTAATCTCGATACATAAGTCTATTTTTCATACGAACAATCTTTTATGGGCAATCTATAAAATATATTCCAACCCAATACCATCCCATCCTATAAAAAGGTTTTCAAAGATGCTTCCCCATTCACCCATGCAAAATCAATCTATAAATTTTATCTTAAGGGTAAAGATTGGGACAAGAGCCTTTGAAGGAAAATGGGTGTAAGAGGCTAACCCGTCGGGATACTGAACAGGTCTGCTGGCAGCGGGTACTGGCCTGTGGCATAATTAGGCAAATCCATTAGGGTACTGAATAGGCTCGTGGGCAATGGGGCATTCTGCCTGGGAAAGATATTTCTTAGATGAAAACATTACCCCATCAGAGTACTGGATAGGCTTGCTGGCAAGGGGTTTTGATTTTGATGTTATTTATTATGCCTAATCTATATTTTTCCGTATAAACAATATACTTGTGTAAATCGTTAAGAAGAAGCATTCATGGTTGAACAAAAGGATAATGACCCTCATCTAATTTCCATTTGAGAATGTCCGTAAGATGGTCTTAAGACCTCGTCATTCATACCTAGTATGTCATTTTCCTAGAGGTGGGACCCATAAGTGTTGGAGTCTAATAAACTCAAATGCGAACTTTATCAATATCACTGGAATGACATAGATTCTTTGAGAAATTAAACATGGATGACTGGTTTCCTATCGGTTTCTCATTTATCAAATACCATTTATCTCCTCATGTTTTCTTGTTCAAGGATGAGAGGAAAAATCCCCGATCATAATTCACATGAATTCTTGAGCATACAATTGTTAATGATTGATGAAATCGTATGTAATAAGTAATTTACAAATTTCCTTTATGCTTGTAATATTTTAAAATAAATTTCATTTCCGATTTTTTTTTTTTTTTTGTTTGTTAATTTGTGCGGGACCTATTGGATACGCGATTAACCTGTGGTTTGAGAAACCGCGACTCAGGGGCATCTAAGTCGTCAAAATCACCCAGGGATCGTACCCGGCCTGAGCCACACCAACCCTTAACATGGTTGGATTTTTTGTCCCCGCAGGTTTCGAACCGGTGACTTTAACATCATGGAGTGGCTTAACAACACACTCCGTCACCGACTGTCCTACACCTCGGGGTCATTTCATTTCCGAATTTACAAGCATGAATAAAGTTTAATTTTTGGTTGTTTCTTTAAGCATGGCATCAATGCATATTTCTTCTCTCATAATAATAGTATTGGTTTAGTTCTTTTAGATTTTTCTGTGCCGGTACTGCTGGTACATAAACCAGTAGGTTCCTATACCAACAATACATAAATTTAAATATTTTTCGAGGGTACTTTTTGCAGGATATTTTCAGCAGCTCTCAGCTCTGACATATTTCATTTCTCTCCTTCAGTCAACATGCACCGGTTCCACATAGTCCACTTTCATCTTGCATAAATTTTGTGTGCTAATGAGAGTTTGCATGAGGACATGCAAACCAATGGGTTTGGGGGTGAGAGAGAGAGACATAAGGAATCTCAGAAGATCAACATTCATCAATTGTCTCCTAGATATCCATCAGTTCTCAGCCTTGCTCCACTTCATCTTCAGATTTCAGTAGTCTACATCATGATTTTGTAGACATTTTGTCCCGTTTTGCATAGTTTACGCTTCAACATGCATTAGAATTCAAAGCAAGGGTAATTTGAGGTAAAACTGGTATAAATCTTTTTAATTTACTAAGAACTTGGAAAACATGATGCATAACCACTATTAACCACTGCACACTCCTCTATGCATTATCACAACTACTCATTAAACCCTCCATATTCACTCCACTTGTCGTAATGAACAATATAGTCTGATGATAAGACCAAGTAATGAAAATGAAATATGTGGTATACAAATACAAAGCGACATCTATAGTGCCTTCTCTTTGTACATCATAAAGCATTTGTAAGCCATCTTAAGAGGATGAATTCATTGTTGCCTATCCAAGCAAAGAACCACAAAGTAAATATTGGTCTTAAAATTGGTGTCCAGGTTCAGACAACCACCATCACCAACATTTTATAAACCATTCCCCATATGCACACTATTCACCATCACTCTGATACCTCATCCACTGCTTGTCCTCCATTTTTATGATAATTTTGTTTCTCTGTTTGAAATAAATCTGTGGCAGTTTCCAAAGTGTCATTCCACAAGAACCAACACTTGCAGAAAATAAATAATGTCACATAAATCTATAAGCAGAGTATCATAAGTTCTTCACCTTGTTTGCATGAGGACATGCAAATCCTTGGGATTGGGGGTATGTTGAAATATAGTTTTGTCATACTTTCCTCCATACAAATACACTCATCATTACACCTTATCCCCGCATTTCATCAATAATATATCGCTAATTACACCATAAACCTCCATTATCTCTTGTTATTCATCCTATGTGGTTAATACATAATTTTCCATATTTTTAGTGATTAAAAGGATGATTATACGATAGTTTTGTCGATGATGGTTTAATCCTATGTTTATATGTCCAAGAAACATGTTTTGTATTGTTCAGGTTCCGATATATGGATTGTCCATGTTCTTGTACCAGTATTGTTCCTGTTCCAGTACCCACATTGCAGGTCATCTGGTACTCCAAGTCATCCGGTACCAGAAGGTTATACAGTCAACCGATACATGCATAGTCATCTGATACCTACATAGTCATATGATACCCATGCTCCATGTCATCCGGTACCCACGCTCCATGTCATCCTTTACTTAGTTCATTCGGTACCAATACTGCGCTCATCCTGTACTCCAAGTCATTCGGTACCAGAAGGTTCTACAAGTCATCTGGTACTCACAGTCCATGTCATCCGGTACTCACACTCCATATCATTCGATACTCATAATTCAACACATCCAATACTAGAGTGCTCTAGAAACCATCTGGTACCAAAATGCTCCAGGTCATCTAGCACCAACATCAACAACAATCCGGTACTAGAAATAATTTGAAATTTTGGAAAGTTTATAGAGGAAAATTGGGTACATGGGTTTTGTCCAGAGCCACGTTTACATGTAGACACTTGAAAAAAAATTCACCCAGCTCACACGTGTGGACCTTCGGCTCACGGGGAATGATTATGCTAAAATTAGTGAAAATCTCAAACTGCCAACTTGCGCCTCGATTTCCATGCAGATGGAATCAGATCTAGAAATTCTACGGAATGGGTTTTGTGTAGAATATGGAAAACTGAGTAATGCATGGGAATTTTTTCAAAATTATAATTGGTTTGGAAGATATGGGTGGGGGAATAACTCGAATCTGCCCAAATTGCAATAAAACCCAGATTTTTGAAGATTTGTCCTAAAAATGTAAATTTTGAAATCAGAGATTTGGGATTCGGTCCCATCCTCTCTTCAATGATTTTTATGTATAAATAAAAGTGTTAAAAGGTTTATAGGTAGCTATTCTCATTTTGTAATGGAGGAGATCTATTCATTGTTGTGAAGAAGATTGAACATATAGAGGAGTGCTTGTAATTCCTTGGAGTTTTCAGCTAATAAAAAGGAGTTGTTGTTCTTGTAGATGGTGTGGATCAGTCCTTAGTACTGTAGACTTCTTCCACAACATAGGCTAGGTTTGGAAGGCCCCCCATCCTTTGGTATGTGTTGTGTTGTTTTATAGATAAGGTAGAATACTAGATTTACATTTTTTGGCAGTCTTTAGATCAACATTTTATATTCTCATTTGCTACATAAAGGAGTTTTGTTGAGGTTATTTATCTTCATACAGATTTGATTTATTATTTTCTTTCAATTTATTACATTTCGATTGTGCTTTTTACACTTGATTCAAAAACTAAAACTCAGAGATCTTACCCTTTGATTGTATGCATTTAGAAATTCGTATGATAGGGTGGGCTTAATGATTTTCAAGTGTGATGTGTTCGTTTCAAAAATACAATAAATACAAAGTGCATTGATTCATATCGCTGCTTGAATATTTCTGATATAAACCATTTGATAAACATAGCATAGGATCTTAATAACCCCGACATTCTAAAGAAATTTGGGACAACAATGAATACAAATTTGTGTGAGGCGCATAAAACATTTAGAATTGAATATCATACTCTTAGAATTGCAGATTTGTTCTGTATTGAATGGTAACTAGATTAATAAGCAGGGCATGTGATTAACGCATTTCACTTGAAGCACGATTTCTGAGTTGAAAACTTCCTTAGATTTTTAGAGTTTCTCTTCCATATTTTTCCTTGTAATGTTACTTTGCTTTTGCAATTATTTTGGCTTTGTACTTAACTCTGTTTCTGCATTGGTTTATGATTTTAGTTTGCGTTGTTTTGTACCATTTGTTTTTTTGGTGTGGATATAGATTTTATAGATTTCTTTGTTAGACATCCTTTTTTTCTAAACTTGGTTTGTCACTTGCACCCACAACACCTGATTTGATTGTTCTTATTTCTCTAGAATATAAATGTTTTGAAATAAGTAGGAAATATTTAATGTTGATTAGCGTTGAATGATTTTGAATTTCTTATAGCTTCAAACACCAACGGATAGATTAGAGGTCTAACTCGTGAGATATGGCCTTCCCTCATTGGAATTTTTCCTAAGGTGTTAGTTTCTATCGTGAATTTCATTTCCGTTTGCTTGTTTCTTTTATTGCATTTAAGTGTGGATCCGCTATAGGAAATAATCATTGAAGGACAAAAAAACTTAAGTATGTTACTCAATATTAATCACATGAACATCACCCTGAGTGCCTGAAATTATGTGATCTAAGCCTTTATAGCACTAAGTTATTCTTGTGTCCCAGTGCTGAATCCTTAGTGTTAATTCCCTGTAGTGTGGGTTTGAAGATTGTTTTGTCAGCTTTAGATTAGGCTAGACTAGGCTTTGACCTTGCGTTTCCTGCGCCTGTGCCTCGAAGCTTACGAGCCTCGGTTGGTAATTAAATGTGGGAATTAATAGTGCATATATTTAGCACCAACATTTTGGCGCCATTGCCGGGGAGGTGCTAAAGGGATTAGAGCACAAGTAGGTTGCTTTTATTTCTCCAAATCCTTGAGTGTTCCTTTCATGCAAGTGTGTTTCTTTTCATGCAAGCGTGTCTATTTTCATGCAAGTGTGGTGTGCTTTTAAGGACTACCTAAGGGTGGATAGAAGATGGTAAGAAGTGAAGGAAGAGCACACGCATCCACTTTAGTGGGGTTACTCCAAAGTTAGGTTGTCCTCTTCCTTTCAGTAATTAGAATTTGTGTTTTATTAGCATTGGCCATATATATATATATATATATATGAGAAGAGAAGCTAACTTGTGTGAACAGATAACTTGTTGACAGCATGGTCCTAGTAGCATGGTGGCGCTTCGAGTATATAATTGGTTTTCTTGCATTAATTTTTTAGTTTGCTTCTTTTTATTTCTTTAGGGTTTTTAAAATGTTTTTGGGCACTGTAAGAACCCCCCTCTACACTAATCCATGTGTGAAACATGACCCATCAACCAACAACGAGAACTCAAAGATGATCAATATTTTAACATAACTCTCTCAAATCCTAGCAGTAGTTGGGATATCTCCCTCCCAGGAAGAGCAAATCTTGACAATAGTCAAGAACCTATCTTCCTCTCTGAAATTGATAGAAGAAGAAGAGTTCCATGAGCTACATCCACAAGAATATCTAAAAGCCTTTTGTAATCAATTTTTCCAACCTATAGGAGAGACTAAAGAATCATGGACCACATTCGATGGAGAGCCACCATTAGAACCTGATATCGAGGAGTTCTTGACATGCATATCGCCAGATCCAGTATGCATCTAGGAGACAAACCATCCAGAAGAAGATGATCTGCGTGGCATGATAGAGGGAGACATGCAGAGTTGTATAAATGAGGAAGTAAACCAAGAACATGAAGATTACATTGAACATTGGTTCTAGACAACAACAAGATTGAAGCACCACTCTCTTCTTCAACAACTCTTCACATCATCATCAGAGCAGCTGGTTCTTCGTATTCTAGTATACATTAAATCCTATCTTTCAAACCCGAGTATGAATATATTTCTACACCTGTTACGCACATGGTTACATTGGAAATATTCTTACACGTGAAATTTAATTTCATGTTCTTAGATAGGATAAGTAAAAGTTGCATGTTAGTTAACGTAGTTTTAAATAAATGCAACATATTTTCATGTTTCTTTTCAAAAAAAAAAATGAAATGAGATGAAGATAATATTGGTGATCTAACATCAAAAACTAAAACAACTTAAGATATTTATTCTTCTTATTACTTACATATTTCTGACTATTAATAATAACAGTTGCTCATAAGCCTAATCTTTAAAATAATATGGGAATTTACAAAATATTTAAGGTTTGCATAATGATGCCCATAGGTAGCTTGTACATCCTAGATTCATATCATAACTTGTTATTCAAGAACTTCTACATGTGAGGGAACACAATCTTATATGGAGAAGATGAACTTGGGGACTAGAGAAACCTTTAGGTCATTCTCTCATGGCCTCATCCACCACACATTAAGTAAATTTGACCATGATATGTCTTTCGACTAATCTCAATACATAAGTCTATTTTTCATACAGACAATCTTTTATGGGCAATCTATAAAATATCTTCCAACCCAATACCATCCCATCCTATAAAAAGGTTTTCAAAGATGCCCCCCCATTCACCCATGCGAAATCAATCTATAAATTTTATCTTAAGAGTAAATATTGGGACAAGAGCCTTTAATGGAAAATGGGTGTAAGAGGATAACCCGTCGGGATACTGAACAGGTCTGCTGGCAGCGGGTACCGACCTGTGGTATAACTAGGTAAACCCATCAGGGTACTGAACAGGCACGTGGCCAATGGGGCATTTTTTACGTCAACATTACCCCATCAGAGTACTGAACATGCACGTTGGCAATGGATTCTAATTTTGATGTCTTTCATTATGCATAATTTATATTTTTCTGTATGAACAATATACTTGTGTAAATCGTTAAGAAGAAGCATGCATGGTTGAACAAAAGGATAATGAAACTCATCTAATTGCCATTTGAGAATGTCCGTAAGATGGTCTTAAGACCCCATCATTGATACCTAGGATGTCATTTTCCTAGAGGTGGGACCCATAAGTGTAGGAGTCTAATAAAATCAAATGTGAACTTTATCAATATCACTTGAATGACATAGATTCTTTGAGAAATTAAACATGGATGATTGGTTTCCTATCGGTTTCTCATTTATCAAAGACCATTTATGTCCTCATGTTTTCCTGTTCAAGGATGAGAGAAAAAATCCCCTATCATAATTCACATGGTTTCTTGAGCATACAACTGTTAATGATTGATGAAATCGTATGTAATAAGTAATTTACAAATTAACTTTATGCTTGTAATATTTTAAAATAAATTTCATTTCTGAATTTACAAGCATGAATAAAGTTTAATTTTTGGTTGTTTCTTTAAGCATGGCATCAATGTATAATTCTTCTCTCATAATAATAGTATTGGTTTAGTTCTTTTAGAATTTTCTATTTCGGTACTGCTGGTACAAAAACCAGTATGTTCCTGTACCAATAGTACAGAAATTTAAATCTTTTTTGAGGGTACTTTTTGCAGGATATTTTTAGCATCTCTCAGCTCTGACATATTTCATTTCTCTCCTTCAGTCAACATGCACCGGTTCCACATAGTCCACTTTCAGCTTGCAAAAGTTTTGTGTGCTAATGAGAGTTTGCATGAGGACATGCAAACCAACAGGTTTGGGGGTGAGAGAGAGAGAGAGACATAAGGAATCTCAGAAGATCAACATTTATCAACTCTCTCCTATATATCCACCAGTTCTCAGATTTCAATAGTCTACATCATGATTTTGCAGACATTTTGTCCCGCTCTGCATAGTTTACGCTTCAACATGCACTAGAATTCAAAGCAAGGGTAACTTTAGGTAAAATTGGTATAAATATTTTTAATTTACTAAGAACTTGGAAAACATGATGCATAACCACTATTACCTGCTGCACACTCCTCTATGCATTATCACAACTACTCAGTAAACCCTCCATATTCACTCCACTTGTCATAATGAACAATATAGTCTGATGATAAGACCAAGTAATGAAAATGAAATATGTGGTATACAAATACAAAGCAACATCTATAGTGTCTTCTCTTTGTACATCATAAAGCATTCGTAAGCAATCTCAAAGAGGATGAAGTCATTGTTGCCTATCCAAGAAAAGAACCATAAAGTAAATATTGGTCTTAAAATTGATGTCCAAGTTCATACAACCACCATCACCAACATTTTATAAACCATTCTCCCTATGCACACGAGCCACCATATCTTTGATACCTTATCCACTACTTCTCCTCCATTTTTATGATAATTTTGTTTCTCAGTTTGAAATCAATCTGTGGCAGTTTCCAAAGTGTCATTCCACAAGAACCAACACTTACACAAAATAAATAATGTCACATAAATCTATAATCAGAGTATCATAAGTTCTTCACCTTGTTTGCATGAGGACATGGAAATCCTTGGGTTTGGGGGTATGTTGAGCTCCAGTTTTGTCATACTTTCTGCCATACAAATACACTCATCATTACACCTTCTCCCTGCATTTCGTCAATAATATATCGCTAATTACACCATAAACCTCCATTATCTCTTGTTATTCATCCTATGTGTTTAATACATAATTTTCCATATTTTTAGTGATTAAAAGGATGATTATACGATAGTTTTGTCGATGATGGTTTAATCCTATGTTTCTATGTCCAAGCAACATGTTCTGTATTGTTCATGTTCCGATATATGCATTGTCCATGTTCCGATACCTGTATTGTTCCTGTTCCGGTACCTGCATTGAAGGTCATCCGATACTCCAAGTCATCTGGTACCAGAAGGTTATACAGTCAACTGATACATGCACAATCATCCGGAACCTGCGGGTACATGCAAAGTTTATAGAGGAAAATCGGGTACATGGGTTTTATCCAAAGTTGCATTTACATGCAGACACATGAAACAAAATTCACCCAGCTCACACGTGTGGACCTCCAGCTCACGGGGAATGATTCTACTAAAATTAGTGAAAATCTCAAACTGCCAACTTGCGCCTCGATTTCCATGTAGATGGAATCAAATCTTGAAATTCTACGGAATGGGTTTTCTGTAGAATATGGAAAATTGAATAATATGCAGACAATTTTTCAAAATTAGAATTGGTTTGGAATATATGGGTGCGGGACTAACTTGAATCTGCCTAAATTGCAATAAAACCTAGAATTTTGAAGATTTGTCCTAAAAATGTAAATTTTGAAATCAAAGGTTTGGGATTCAGTCCCATAGTCTCTTCAATGATTTTTATGTATAAATAAGAGTGTTAAAAGGTTGAGAGGTAGCTATTATCATTTTGTAATGGAGGAGATCTATTCATTGTTGTGAAGAAGATTGAACATATGGAGGAGTGCTTGTAATTCCTTGGAGTTTTCAGCTAGCAAAATAGAGTTGTTGTTCTTGTGCATGGTGTGGATCAGTCCTTAGTACTGTAGACTTCTTCCACAATATAGGCCAGGTTTGGAAGGGCCCCCATCCTTTGGTATGTGTTGTGTTGTTTTATAGATAAGGTAGAATATTAGATTTACATTTTTTGGCAGTCTTTAGATCAACATTTTATATTCTCATTTGCTGCATAAAGGAGTTTTGTTTAGGTTACTTATCTTCATATAGATCTGATTTATTATTTTCTTTCAATTTATTACATTTCAATTGTGCTTTTTACACTTGATTCGAAAACTAAAACTCAGAGATCTTACCCTTTGATTGTATGCATTTAGAAATTCATATGATAGGGTGGGCTTAATGATTTTCAAGTGTGATGTGTTCATTTCAAAAATACAATAAATACAAAGTGCATTGATTCATATCGCTGCTTGAAGATTTTTGATATAAACTATTTGATAAACATAGCATAGGATCTTAAAAACCCCGACATTCTAAAGAAATTTGGGACAACAATGAATACAAATCTGTGTGAGGCACATAAAACATTTAGAATTGAATATCATACTCTTATAATTGCAGATTTGTTTTGTATTGAATGGTAACTAGATTAATAATCAGGGCATGTGCTTAACACATTTCACTTGAATCACGATTTCTGAGTTGAAAACTTCCTTAGATTTTTAGAGTTTCTCTTGCATATTTTTCCTTGTAATGTTACTTTGCTTTTACAATTATTTTGGCTTTGTACTTAACTCTGTTTCTGCATTGGTTTATGATTTTAGTTTGCGTTGTTTTGTACCATTTGTTTTTTTGGTGTGGATGTAGATTTTGTAGATTTCTTTGTTAGACATCCTTTTCTTCTAAACTTGGTTTGTCACTTGCACCCACAACACCTGATTTGATTGTTCCTATTTCTCTAGAATAGAAATGTTTTGAAATAAGTAGGAAATATTTAATGTTGATTAGCGTTGAATGATTTTGAATTTCTTATAGCTTCAAACACCAACGTATAGATTAGAGGTCTAACTTGTGAGATATGGCCTTCTCTCATTGGAATTCTTCCTAAGGTGTTAGTTTCTATTGTGAATTTCATTTTAGTTTGCTTGTTTCTTTTATTGCATTTAAGTGTGGATCTGCTATAGGAAATAATCATTGAAGGACAAAAAAACTTAAGTATGTTACTCAAGATTAATCACATGAACATCACCCTGAGTGCCTGAAAGACTGTGATCTAAGCCTTTATAGCACTAAGTTATTCTTGTGTCCCAATGATGAATCCTTAGTATTAATTCCCTGTAGTGTGGGTTTGAATATTGTTTTTTCATCTTTAAATTAGGCTAGACTAGGCTTTGATCTTGCGTTTCTTGTGCCTGCACCTTGAAGCTTACGAGCCTCAATTGATAATTAAATGTGGGAATTAATAGTGCATATATTTAGCTCCAACATTTTGGCGCCATTGTCAGGGAGGTGCTAAAGGGATTAGAGCATAGGTAGGTTGATTTTATTTCTCCAAAGCCTTGAGTGTTCCTTTCATGCAAGTGTGTTGCTTTTCATGCAAGCGTGTTTATCTTCATGCAAGTGTGGTGTTATTTTAAGTACGACCTAATTGCGGAGAGAAGATGGTAAGACGTGAGGGAAGAGCCCACACATCCACTTTAGTGGGGTTACTCCAAAGTTAGGTTGTCCTCTTCCTTTCAGTAATTAGAATTTGTGTTTTATTAGCATTAGCCATTATATATATATATATATGAGTAGAGAATATAACTTGTGTGAATAGATAACTTGGTGACAATAGGGTCCTAGTAGCATGGTGGCGCTTCGAGTATATAATTGGTTTTCTTACATTATTCTTTTAGTTCGGTTCTTTTTATTTCTTTAGGGTTTTTAAAAGGTTTTTGGGCACTGTAAGGACCCCCCTCTACACTAATCCATGTGTGAAACATGACCCATCAACCAACAATGATAACACAAAGATGATCAAGAGTTTAGCAGAACTCTCTCAAATCCTAGCAACATTTGGGATCTCTGCATCTCAGGAAGAGAAAATCTTGACAATAGTCAAGAACCTATCTGCCTCTTCGAAAGTGATAGAAGAAGAAGATTTCCATGAGCTACATCCACAAGAAGATCTAAAAGCCTTTTGTAATCACTCTTTCCAACCTATAGGAGATACTAAAGAATCATGGACCACATTCAATGGAGAACCACCATTAGAACCCGAGATCGAGGAGTTCTTGAGATGCATCTCGCCAGATCCAGTATGCATCCAGGAGACAAACCATCTGAAAGAAGATGATCCATTTGGCATGATAGAGGGAGACATGCAGAGTGGTATAAATGAGGAAGTGAACCAATAACATGAATATTACATTGAACATTGGTTCCAGACAACAACAATATTGAAGCACCACTCTCTTCTTCAACAACTCTTCACATCATCATCAAAGCAGATGGTTCTTCGTATTCTGGTATACATTAAAGCTTATCTTTCAAACCCGAGTATTAATGTATTTCTACACTTGTTACGCACATGGTTACATTGGAAATATTCTTACATGTGAAATTTAATTTCTCATTCTTAGATAGGATAGAGTAAAAGTTGCATGCTAGTTAACCTAGTTCTAAATAAATGCAACATATTTTCATGTTTCTTTTCAAAAAAAAAAATGAAATGAGATGAAGATAATATTGGTGATCTAACATCAAAAACCAAAACAACTTAAGATATTTCTTCTTCTTATTGCTTACAGATTTTTGACTATTAATAATAACAGTTGCTCATAAGCCTAATATTTAAAATATTATGGGGATTTACAAAATATTTAAGGTCTGGATAATGATGCCCATAGGTAACCTGTACATCCTAGTTTCATATCAGAACTTGTTATTCAAGCATTCTTATCAAATAGTAGCAAGAGAGTGAATGCAACTTCTACTTGTGAGGGAACACAATCTTATATGGAGAAGATGAACTTGGGGACTAGAGACACCTTTAGGTCATTCTCTCATGGCCTCATCCACCACACATTAAGTAAGTTTGACCATGATATGTCTTTCGACTAATCTCGATACATAAGTCTATTTTTCATACGAACAATATTTTATGGGCAATCTATAAAATATCTTCCAACCCAATACCATCCCATCCTATAAAAATATTTTCAAGGATGCTCCCCCATTCACCCATGAGAAATCAATCTATAAATTTTATCTTAAGGGTAAAGATTGGTACAAGAGCCTTTGATGGAAAATGGGTGTAAGAGGCTAACACGTCGGGATACTGAACAGGTCTACCGGCAGTGGGTATCGGCCTGTCGTATAAGTAGGCAAACCCATCAGGGTACTGAACAGGCTCGTGGGCAATGGGGCATTCTGCCTGGGAAGGATATTTCTTAGATGTCAACATTACCCCATCGGAGTACTGGACATGCTTGCTAGAAACGATGTCTGATTTGGATGTCTTTCATTATGCCTAATCTATATTTTTCCGTATGAACAATATACTTGTGTAAATCGTTAAGAAGAAGCATGCATGGTTGAACAAAAGGATAATGAACCTCATCTAATTTCCATTTGAGAATGTCTATAAGATGGTCTTAAGACCCTGTCCTTCATACCTAGGATGTCATTTTCCTAGAGGTGGGACCCATAAGCGTAGGAGTCTAATAAACTCAAATGCGAACTTTATCAATACCACTTGAATGACATAGATTATTTGAGAAATTGAACATGGATGATTGGTTTCCTATCGGTTTCTCATTTATCAAAGACCATTTATCTCCTCATGTTTTCTTGTTCAAGGATGAGAGGAAAAATTCCCGATCATAACTCACATGGTTTCTTGAGCATACAATTGTTAATGATTGATGAAATCGTATATAATAAGTAATTTACAAATTTCCTTTATGCTTGTAATATTTTAAAATAAATTTCATTTCCGAATTTACAAGCATGAATAAAGTTTAATTTTTGGTTTTTTCTTTAATCATGGCATCAATGTATATTTATTCTCTCATAATAATAGTATTGGTTTAGTTCTTTTAGATTTTTTTGTTCCGGTACTGCTGGTACAAAAACCAGTAGGTTCCTGTACCAACAATACGAAAATTTAAATATTTTTCGAGGGTACTTTTTGTAGGATATTTTCAGCAGCTCTTAGATCTGACATATTTCATTTCTCTCCTTCAGTCAACATGCACCGGTTCTGTTATCACTCCAAGAAACCCTTTGTGGTTGCAGACCAAAGGTGCTTGGTAACTTAAGAGATGAATGTTTTTGTATTTTATAAATGTGGATCAATGGGATAACTCAATTCAGCTTATGGCATTCAAACATGAAAATGATAAACAAATAGACAATTCTCTCAAAGATTGATTAACCAACAGATAACTTTAAGGTGGGTGAAGAACATATTGTAACTAAACCAGTACAATGTAGGGTCTAAGAGACAATCAAGAAACTTATTACCAAGTTATGAGCTAAACAATGGGATAACAGCCATTCAAAACTTGACAACACAGATAATAATGCAGAAAGAAAGATGGAAAGCTGACATCAAAATTGAAAGAAACCTGTGATCTGTATTAACATAAAAGTCTGAGTACAATAGCCAATTTACTCTATCCAAAATCGAACCCCTTAGAACTCCAAATGTCTTTGGATTTATAGCCTCTTACAATCAGTTTTAGATCCTAAAACAATGGATCTGATATTCTAAAAATAGAAAGTCAAAACTAATTCACAAAAGATAAGGAGAG
>ML777104.1:1951838-1977307 GCA_009831015.1 Picea engelmannii | reverse complement strand
ATGCCCTTTTGACTTTCATCTCCAAAAATGGCCTTCAGATTTTGATTTGATAATTCATAACCAGCTTATTGAAGAAGGATTCAAACCATTCAAACCCAAAAATTCTTGATCTAGGCGAAAATTTGGCTATTCTGGCCTTGACAACTTTCAACAGCGCACTTGCCTGAAAAATCTGCTCCTGCACTGTTGAAAGTGGCCACTTTCCACAGCTAACTAGTCAAAATTCTGCCTTCTGCGCTGGTGAAAGTGCAGATTTTTTCAAAATCAATTTTCTCGGTCATGGAGAGTCCGTTTTGCATGTTTAAATAGTCGATCGACATCTACAAATCCTGAACATTCCAATGGTGATTTCAGATCTTCATTTGGAGTTTGAGAAGGGATTTAAAAGTGCCCTGCAAGTTTAAGTATCATTCTTTCCATTTGCAATTCAAAACTCTAAACGGTCTTTTGTGAACAATGTCTGAGATGGAACCAAAGATTGGATTTGATGTTGCCAACCCGGGAGTACAGCCTCTGTTAGTTGTTGATAATCTTGACTTTCCTCAGCGGGCGACCTTTGGAAAACCGCTCAATAGCCGTGGAAAGTATGCACTTTCAACAACGCGCCTCTTTGTAAAAAGCACTCCTTAGCTGTGGAAAGCATGCACTTTCAACAACGCATGACCTTTGAAAAACCACTACAAAGCTGCAGAAAGCATGCACTTTCAACAGCGCACGCTCAACTTTTGGACACACGTTAGCTGATGAAAGTGTAAAATGAAAATTTTGAAAAGAAGACTTTATGGGTCAAATTATTTTCTTAAGACAAAACCAAAACCTAAGTTTTGCAGCTAAAAAGACTCAATAATGAATTGAGGAAACTATCAATAGCCATGCTATCCACCATAAAACCCGACCAAAATGACGGTGCTATTTTGGGAGATAACGGGTTCCACATAGTCCACTTTCATCTTGTAGAAAGTTTGTGTGCTAATGAGAGTTTGCATGAGGACATGCAAACCAGTGGGTTTGGGGGTGAGAGAGAGAGAGACATAAGGAATCTCAGAAGATCAACATTCATCAACTCTCTCCTAGATATCTATCAGTTCTTAGCCTTTCTCCACTTCATCTTCATATTTAAACAGTCTACATCATGATTTTGTAGACATTTTGTCCCGTTCTACATAGTTTACGCTTCAACATGCATTAGAATTCAAAACAAGGGTAACTTGAGGTAAAACTGGTATAAATCTTTTTAATTTACTAAGAACTTGGAAAACATGATGCATAACCACTACTACTCGTTGCACACTCCTCTATGCATTATCACAACTACTCAGTAAACCCTCCATATTGAATCCACTTGTTGTAATGAACAATATAGCCTGATGATAAGACCAAGTAATGATTCATGAAAATGAAATATGTGGTATACAAATACAAAGCAAGATCTATAGTGTCTTCTCTTTGTACATCATAAATAATTCATAAGTCATATCAAAGAACCTATCCAATAAAAGAACCATAAAGTAAATATTGGTCTTAAAATTGATGTCCAAGTTCATACAACCACCATCACCAACATTTTATAAACCATTCTTCATATGCACACCAGTCACCATCACTTTGATACCTCATCCACTTCTTGTCCTCCATTTTTATGATAATTTTGTTTCCCTGTTTGAAATCAATCTGTGGCAGTTTCCAAAGTGTCATTCCACAAGAACCAACACTTACACAAGATAAATAATGTCACGTAAATCTATAAGCAGAGTATCATAAGTTCTTCACCTTGTTTGCATGAGGACATGCAAATCCTTGGGTTTGGGGGTATGAAAATCATTACACCTTCTCCCCACATTTTGTGAATAATATATCGCTAATTACACCATAAACCTCCATTATCTCTTGTTATTCATCCTATGTGGTTAATACATAATTTTCCATATTTTTAGTGATTAAAATGATGATTATACAATAGTTTTGTTGATGATGGTTTAATCCTATGTTTCTATGTCCAAGCAGCATGTTCTGTATTATTCAGGTTCCGATATATGCATTGTCCATGTTTCGGTACCTGTATTGTTCTTGTTCCGGTACTCGCATTACAGGTCATCCGATACTCCAAGTCATCCGGTACCATAAGGTTATACAGTCAACCGATACATGCATAGTCATCCAGTACTTGCACAATCATCCAATACCCATGCTCCATGTCATATGGTACCCACACTCCATGTCATCCAGTACTCAGTTCGTTCGGTACTAGTACCGCGCTCATCCGGTACTCCAAGTCATACAGTACCAGAAGGTTCTACAAGTCATCTGGTACTCACAGTCCATATCATCCGATACTCACACTCCATATCATATGGTACTCTCAATTCAAAAAATCTAGTACTAGACTGTTCCAGAAACCATCCGGTACCAAAATGCTCTAGGTCATCCGGTACCAGCATCAACAACAATCCGGTACTAGAAATAATTTGAAATTTTGGAGAGTTTGTAGAGGCAAATCGGGTACATGGGTTTTGTCCAGAGCCACATTTACATGTGGAAACATGAGGAAAAATTCCCCCATATCACACGTGTGGACCTCCATCTCAGGGGGAATGATTCTGCTAAAATTAGTGAAAATCTCAAACTGCCAACTTGCACCTCGATTTCCATGTAGATGGAATCAAATCTAGAAATTCTACGGAATGGGTTTTGTCTAGAATATGGAAAATTGAGTAATGCGCGAGCAGGTTTTCAAAATTAGAATTGGTTTGGGAGATATGGGTGGGGGACTAACTTGAATCTGCCCAAATTGCAATAAAACCCGGATTTTTGAAGATTTGTCCTAAAAATGTAAATTTTGAAATCAGAGCTTTGGGATTTGGTCCCATCCTCTCTTCAAATATTTTTATGTATAAATAAGAGTTTTAAAAGGTTGAGAGGTAGCTATTATCATTTTCTAATGGAGGATATCTATTCATTGTTGTGAAGAAGATTGAACATATGGAGGAGTGCTTGTAATTCCTTGGAGTTTTCAGCTAATAAAAATGAGTTGTTGTTCTTGTACATGGTGTGGATCAGTACTTAGTACTATATACTTCTTCTAAAACACAGGCCAGGATTGGAAGGGCCCCCATCCTTTGGTATGTGTTGTATTGTTTAATAGATAAGGTAGAATACTAGATTTACATTTTTTGGCAATCCTTAGATCAATATTTTATATTCTCATTTGCTGCATAAAGGAGTTTTGTTGAGGTTATTTATCTTCATACATATTTTATATATTATTTTCTTTCAATTTATTACATTTCAATTTTGCTTTTTACACTTGATTCGAAAACTAAAACTCAGAGATCTTACCCTTTGATTGTATGCATTTAGAAATTTGTATGATAGGGTGGGCTTAATGATTTTCAAGTGAGATGTGTTCATTTAAAAAATACAATAAATACAAAGTGCATTGATTCATATCGCTGCTTGAAGATTTTTGATATAAACTATTTGATAAACAGAGCATAGGATCTTAATAACCCTGACATTCTAAAGAAATTTGGGACAACAATGAATACAAATCTGTGTGAGGCGCATAAAGCATTTAGAATTGAATATCATACTCTTAGAATTGCATATTTGTTCTGTATTGAATGGTAACTAGATTAATACGTAGGGCATGTGCTTAACGCATTTCACTTGAAGCACGATTTCTGAGTTGAAAACTTCCTTAGATTTTTAGAGTTTCTCTTGCATATTTTTCCTTGTAATGTTACTTTGCTTTTGCAATTATTTTGGCTTTGTACTTAACTTTGTTTCTGCATTGGTTTCTGATTATAGTTTGTGTTGTTTTGTACCATTTGTTTTTTTGGTGTGGATTTAGATTTTGTAGATTTCTTTGTTAGACATCCTTTTTTGCTAAACTTGGTTTGTCACTTGCATCCACACCACCTGATTTGATTGTTCCTATTTCTCTAGAATATAAATGTTTTGAAATAAGTAGGAAATATTTAATGTTGATTAGTGTTGAATGATTTGTATTTTCTTATATCTTCAAACACCAATGGATATATTAGAGGTCTAACTTGTGAGATATGGCCTTCCCTCATTGGAATTCTTCCTAAGGTGTTAGTTTCTATCGTGAATTTCATTTCTGTTTACTTGTTTCTTTTATTGCATTTAAGTGTGGATCCGCTATAGGAAATAATCATTGAAGGATAGAAAAAATTAAGTATGTTACTCAAGATTAATCACATGAACATCACCCCGAGTGCCTGAAAGACTGTGATCTAAGCCTTTATAGCACTAAGTTATTCTTGTGTACCGGTGATAAATCCTTAGTGTTAATTCCCTGTAGTGTGGGTTTGAAGATTGTTTTGTCGACTTTAGATTAGGCTAGACTAGGATTTGATCTTGTGTTTCCTGCGCCTTCACCTCAAATATTACGATCCCCGGTTGATAATTAAATGTGGGAATTAATAGTGCATATATTTAGCCCCAACATTTTGGTGCCGTTGTCGGGGAGGTGCTAAAGGGATTAGAGCATAGGTAGGTTGCTTTTATTTCTCCAAAGCCTTGAGTGTTCCTTTCATGCAAGTGTGTTTCTTTTCATGCAAGCGTGTTTATTTTGATGCAAGTGTTCTGTGATTTTAAGGATGATCTAAGGGCGAAGCAAGGATGGTAAGACGTGAGGGAAGAGGCCACGCATCCACTTTAGTGGGGTTACTCCAAAGTTAGGTTGTCCTCTTCCTTTCAGTAATTAGAATTTGTGTTTTATTAGCATTAGCCATTTTTTTATATATATATGAGAAGAGAAGCTAACATGTGTGAACAGATAACTTGGTGACAACAGGGTCTTAGTAGCACGGTGGCGCTTCGAGTATATAATTGGTTTACTTACATTATTCTTTTAGTTTGCTTCTTTTTATTTCTTTAGGGTTTTTAAAAAGTTTTTGGGTACTGTAAGAACCCCCTTCTACACTAATCCATGTGTGAAATAGGACCCATCAACCAAAAATGAGAAGTCAAAGATGATCAAGAGTTTAACAGAACTATCTCAAATCCTAGCAGCAGTTGGGATCTCTATCTCTCAAGAAGAGAAAATCTTGACAATAGTCAAGAACCTATCTGACTCTCTGAAAGTTATAGAAGAAGAAGAGTTCCATGAGATACATCCACAAGAACTAAAATCCTTTTGTAATCACTCTTTCCAACCTATAAGAGAGACTAAATAATCATGGACCACATTTTATGGAGATCCACCATTAGAACTTGAGATCGAGGAGTTCTTGACATGCATGTCGCCAGATCTAGTATGCATCTAGGAGACAAACCATCTGAAAGAAGATGATCTGCGTGGCATGATAGAGGTATACATGCAGAGTGGTATAAATGAGGAAGTGAACCAAGAACATGAATATTACATTGAACATTGGTTCTAGACAACAACAAGATTGAATCACCACTCTCTTATTCAACAAATCTTCACATCATCATCAAAGCATCTGGTTCTTCGTATTCTGGTATACATTAAAGCTTATTTTGGTGTACACACTTACAAATGGACTTTTCCCTGTGCTCATGTTCAATGAATTGTTGAATGCAAATTATGATTGTGCTAGAATCTGATCCCATTGATGACCTTGCTCAGTGACTAAACTCCTTAACAAGTTCCCCAGGCTCCTGTTTACTACTTCAGTCCGTCCATCTGTCTGAGGGTGATATGTTGAACTAAAGAACAAGTTTGTCCCCAACCTCTTCCATAGAGTCCTTCAAAAGTGTCCTACAAATTTGGTGTCCTTGTCTGAGACTATGCTCCTAGGCAATCCATGTAGTCTCACCACTTCTCTGAAAAACAAATTGGCTATGTGTGTAACATAATTTGTTTTCTGTCATGGTATGAATTGTGCCATTTTTGAAAATTGGTCCACCACAACAAATATGGAATCTCTCCCTTTTTGAGTTCTAGGTAATCCCCAAAAAGACTCCATACTGATTGCATCCCACGACCTTTCTGGAATTGGTAATGGCTACTACAAACGAGTGTTATGTTGCCTTCCTTTTGCATACTGACAAATTATGCATTTCTTCACAAAATTTTTGACATATTCCCTCTTGCTCGACCAATAATATGAATTACTTAGCTGTGCAAATGTCTTATGATGACCAAAATGTCCAGCTAAACCTCCACTGTGTTTCTCTTTCAGCAAGTTATCTCTCATTGAGAATTTCGGTATGCATAGTTGGATTCCCTTGAATAATAATCCATCCTGGATCAAATATAGAGTCCATGGGATTCTATCTCCTAACAAAGGATTCTTGCATGCCTAATAAGCTTCCTTGAAATCTGGATCTTCGCGATACATTTCCTTGAGGTGTTCAAACCCTAAGGTATCGACTTGGAATTCCTATACAATCAAACTCCTTTTGGTCAAAGCATTTGCAACTTTGTTAGCAGTTCCAACAATATGTTTAATAACACAAGTAAAATTTCGCATAAATTCTACCCATTTAGCATGTCTCTGATTCAACTTTTCTTGCCTAGTAATAAATTGTAAAGCTTGATTATCACTATACAAGACAAATTCTTTAGGAATTAGATAGTGCCTCCACTTCTGCAAAGCTTGAATCACTGCATAAAATTATTTGTCATATGTGGAATACTTCTTCTTGGCGTCATTCAGTTTCTCACTGAAATAAGCAACTGGCCTATTATCCTGACTCAAGACTTCTCCAATAGCTAATCCACTTGCATCACATCTCACTTGAAATGTTTTTCCAAAATATGGTAAGACCATAATTGGTTGTTCTGTGATCTTCTCCTTCAAGACTTTGAAACTTTTTTTAGCCTCCTCTATCCATTTAAAAGACTTGTGTTTCTTCTTCACAGTGTCCAGCATGGGTGCACATATACCACTGAAATTTCTGATAAAATTTCTATAAAAGCTTGCTAACCCATGAAATTTTTTTACCTCAAATATGTTTCATGGCGATGGCTATTCTCTGATTTCTCTCACCTTTTCTAGATCCATCTTCAATTCATGTGAAGATATCACAAAACCCAAGTATATGAGTTATGTCTTCATAAAAGAGCTTTTCTTCAGATTTATCAACAATTTTTATTGCTGCAACTTTTCCATCACTGATGTCAAATGTCTTAAGTGTTCTCTCTCTGTCTTACTAAAGATTAATATGTCATCCATATATACTATGAAAAATTTTCCTATGAAGTATTTCAATACTTCATTCATTAATCTCATAAATGTGCTTGGTGCATTTGTCAACCCAAATGGCATGGCCAACCATTCAAACAATCCTTCATTTGTCTTGAATGTTGTTTTCCATTCATCTCCCTCTCTAATTCTTATTTGATGATATCCACTATTCAAGTCTATCTTGGAAAAATAGCTTGATCCACTCAAAAAATCCATCAAATCATCCATCCTCGGTAAAGGGAATCTATACCTAATGGTTATCTTGTTGATGGCTCTGGAATCTGTACACATTCTCCATCCTCCATCCTTATTTGGAATTAACATAGTTGGTACTGCGCATGGGCTTAGACTTTCCCTGACTAAACATTTATCCAACAACTCATGGACTTGATTTTTGACTTCCTCATTCTCTCTAGGTGTCAACCTATAATCTGCTTTGTTTGGTAAGCTACCTTCTGGAATAAGGTCAATATGATGGCTTATACTCTTAATGGGTGGAAATGAGTGAGGTAACTCATCCACTACTATGTCAACAAAGTTTTCTAACAGTTCCTGGATTTCTTCAGGAAAATATTCCACATAAGTATTTGTAAGGATAACTCTAGGCTTCCTTACTACAACAAATTGTACTTCTTTCTCTTTCTTGACTTCATTCAAGAGTTCCTTCCCACTCATGAGAAGTATACTTGAAATAACTTCCCTCTTTTTCTCTTTGTCTTCTATGGGTAACAACATATGTGTCCTACCATTCTTTTCTAGGGTATAGGTATTCTTTCTTCCATCATGTATAACTTTTCTATCAAACTGCCATGGTCTCCCCAATAAAATATGACAGACATCCATAGGAATTACATCACATAATATTTCATCCCTATAACCTCCTATTTTAAATTCAAATTGGCATTGTTGAATTACCATTACTTGATGTCCTTTCTGCAACCATGATACCTTGTATGGGTTTGTATGTACAATTGTCTTCTGCTCTAGTTTCTCCACCATATCCATGGATATTATATTGTTAGTGCTCCCACTATCTAAGATCACCTTGCAAATTCTGTCTTTCGTCTTGCAAGCAGTTTTGAACAGACTTGTTCGCCGAAATGGTTCCTCTACATCCTTCTCTGGTTTAAGAAGAATTTTCCTCATCATGAGGTTCTTTCCTCCTTTTGCTGCTTCTTCTTCCACATTCTTTTGTGCTTCAACAATGTGTGCTTCACCTCCTCCTTCTTTCTTTCTCTCGGGACACTCCCAAGACTTGTGCCCTGATTTTCCATAGGTATAACATCTGACTTCACCTCCTCTGGCTCTTCCTCTTCCTCTGGAAAAAGAGCTTCTTCCTCCATGTTGTCCTTCCTTATAACTTCCACCTTTCTCAGGGTGACTATGTTGTTTTCTAGCTTCATGCTTCAACTTCTGGAACTTCTCTCTGTTGGTTCCCTTACCTCTTCTTGAATTTCCTCCTCTGTTTCGTTGGCTTTGTTTCCTGGCCAATGTTTATTAAGCTTTAAAGGATGATTGATAAGCATCATTGAATTTACTAATAGAAATCATGTTGATCTCCTCTTGTGTTACACATGGCTTTGGTCACTCTGGTGATGTCTCTACAATGATGTATTCAGGCTCCCAACAAGGACTTTTTGCCTGAGAAAAATGACTGTTGTCTTCTTCCAAAAACACATTTTTTGAAGTGAGTTCACAGGCTGCCTACGTACTAGGGTGCGAGAATGCTTAATTCTCTCAGGCCACCCACACTTAGGGTGTGAACTGTTCGCAGGCTTCTCTATAGGTAGGGTGCGAACCTGTTTTTAAGCTTGGAAAAGAGAAGAGGTCACGAAGGTTCTAGAAGGGAATCTTCTAGAAAATGAGTTGGCATTCATATGGTTGGTATTCTATTGACTTCTCAGATTTGGTGGAATCATCCTCATCGATTTAACCATCTCTCCTTCTCCTATATATTGAAAGGTTTCTCATGGAAAAATTAAGCAAGATTGAATGAAGAATTGGTGAAAGAATTGTGTGAGGAGCTCTGCTTGGATAGAAGGTTGAAGACCCCATTAGGCCTATCAAGTTGTGTCAGATCTTCTTCATGCAAATGTAGAGAAAGTGTGTGTGTTGGAACCAAGTGTCACTAAAAGGAAGCTTGCGACATCAAGTCGATCAAGTTGTAATCTTCTACTTTCATTTAATATGATACAATGACATGTCCCTTTCCCATAAAATCACTCTTATTTTATTGCATAACTCCTTGATCATATGCATAGGTTGACATTGAATATACTTTCTTATATTTACTTTGGTTGGTTTGTGTTGTCTTGGACTTGATTGCACGAGAGCACTGGAGCGAAGCGGGAACAACAAAGACCTAAGGAAGCGATCTAAAGGTATGTCACTTGTTCCTCCCTATTAGTGGATTCAATGATTACAACTTAGGGAAAGAGTAGTGTCATGTCTTGTTCTTTTCTAGATCCAGGTGGATCTAGGGAGATTTGTTAGTGTCTGCACCTACTGATTTATTCGATAACAAAATTGGTGACTCCACTGGGGATCATACCCATTTTTCGTGGTTTTTAGTGGTTTTTTCTTGGCCATTTGCTCTCAACCCACCATTTTTCATTTCCATCAATCTCTGAGTCTTGAGGAGATCCTCACTGGCTCCCTGGGTCCATAAGTTCCCTAAAAGTTTTTGTCCTTTTTCCAAATTTTGCTTGTTTACAGACCTTCTCGCACTACACCCTTTTGTAGCCTGCGAGAATCACTTGAGTTCACACCCTGGTGTTCAGTCCAGTGTGAACTTCTCGTAGTCAGCCTGTGTCTAACCTGCGAGAATCCTTGATTCTCGCACTGTAACCGACTGCCAACCTATGAACCCACTTGCAAAATTGTTGGATTAAGTCTTTTGTGTCCTCAGATGCCCAATTTTTTTTGTGTGTCTAGGAAGAACTTCTCTGGCCAGTGATTGAATGTTTCTTGACTTCAAATCTCATGAATGATTATTTTTCGGAAATCGAAAGATATTCTTGTTCATTTTTTCTCGATTTTTACCTCTTGACCTTTTTCTTAACAAGGGTATAATCTCTGATCCTAGAATCCAAGTGCTTGTCTGGTCAGGAGCCTGTGATTGGTTTAAAAGTTGAGATTAATTGTCTTTTTCGATTGCTTATTACTTGGAAAATTGTTACCCATGTGCATTTGAAGAGACTAGTTTTGTGAGTTTGTTATTTTTGTCTTCATTGAAAGATAAATTTGGGGTGTTTGTTGTGTATTCCTTTTTTCGTTGGTTGCTTACTTTTTTCTTAGTTCGATCTTTGTTGCTTGGTTTCTAATAAAAATTAAAGACATTTTCTTTTTTTTAAGCAATTTTTTACATTTAAGTATTGAAAAAGCACGAATAGAGAATTTGCATTGTTCATGATTGTTTGATATTACATTTTAAAGAAGATTGTACATCGTAGTTCATGTTGTTCCATAAAACTCCTCTTTCCCTCCTATAAATAGGATTCATCGAACAAAAATTTGTATCTTTCATTCCTACTTACGCATTGTTGGGTCAGAGTCTCACACACCATCGGTTTCATCTTCGTCTCCTCTTGAGTAACAACAACCTTTAAATATATTGCACAACTTTACAATTCAACTAGTAACTTTTCTAGGGCTCTTTTACACCAACACTAGCTAGAGCTTTGGAATAGGCAGTGAGACACACTCTCCAAAGCACAAAACACACAATAGTATCTTGTGATAGGGAATGTCAAATTCCATTTGAAACATTTTGTCCTGGGAAGCCCTTCTCACACAAGGGTCAAACCTGAGGACGTATCAAGATTGACAGAGTTAATCACCCTGCTTTGTTGATATCGTCGTATAGATTGCACGTATTACAGGGGTCACTTGAAGGTATACCCACAATGATGAGTGGAAGCCTCTCAAGCTGATTTCGGGCCAGATACCCTGCCCTTGCATGTGGATCGGACTATCGATTGTTCCCCCGGGAATTATTGTTGTTGGTGGTAACCTTAGTAGCCTATCTTTTTAGGGTCTTACACAAGGTGCATGTGAAGGGGAAAGTCTTCACGGTACCTAGAATCGACGTTGGCTAGACTCACTCGGGCTCCTTGGAGGGTATACCCATGATTATGTGTGGGATCTTGCACCAGGGTGTAAGTCCGTTAAGCAGGTTGTCAACGTAACTTTTCCACCCTCACCCAACCCATTCTTGTCTCGTCGTTGCGACATTGGATTTCATCACCAACTAGTGACTTCGAAATTAGAAGGTCTTGTTTGTTTGGTTTTGCTTCCATTATTTTACTAGCGCATGTTGTTTGTTTACCCAAGTTGACCACATAATTTCTTTTGTAAGATTATAACTTGATCACAATTGACCCTCCACGTCGTTCATGTAGAATGCAAGGCTTACCCCCAGAAAATCTGGAAGGTTCTCAACCCTTTCCTACCAACTCACCAGAGGGATCTCCTCAACAGAGTGAAGTCCAATATGTCACCACTCCACAAGTGGAAAGAACTAACTCTCTAGAATGGTTCCGAATTTCCAATTCTCAAGAGGACTTTCGACTTCATCCCGACTCCGAGAGACGTATTTTGCGAGTGAATTCTTCCGGAGACTTAGTTGTTCAGTCTTATGGATCACCAATTGGACCTTTCTTAGGACCCGAGGGTCAAGATCATTTTTGGACTACTGGCATTTTTAGACGAGATCTCTTTGGCTTAGGAGCAGGCATTGATATCACTATCTCACCTGAGCTGCCTGAAACATCTAATCTAGACGTAGTACCTTTTACTACTGCTTATTAATTTCCCGGTATAGAAGCTCCACCAGCTAGCCACATCTTGACTATCCCTCTACAAACAGTCCATTATACAATGGTCCCAGATACTATGAGTCCACACACCGGGCTTACAATGGCTAGCCAATCCCCCATTTCAACATTGCTTTCGCCCAGATTCACTCCAACCCTTCCATCCAGATATCATGCGTTGAATTATTCTATTCTCACTCCTGCATAGATAACGTCCAGGACTCCTGGTGGTTCCACTCCTTCTGGGCACCCTCCTCCCGGTTTCATTCTGACACTTCCTCCACCCCCTTTCATAGGACCTCTTTCATCCTCTGTCGGAGGCATTGATCCTAGTGGCACCATTCCGTTGTTCACACCTAATTACCAGATTCCTTTTGGTGGAAAATTTCACCAAGGAGGCCAAACCCAATCCCCTTTTGCATGACAAATCCCAATTGGGACTCAACCCCCGATTGGAGGGCAACCCCCACTGACCCCACCCTATGGAAAAAACATACCTTCGTCCTTGGCCCAATATTGGAATTATCTTGTTCAACATAATCCTTTCTTGACTGGGGGGCAACAGCCTCAAGCTAGCTCTGTCATCCCCCCTAGCACAGGCCAACCATACCCAAGCACGTCTAATCTTGTTCGGGGCTCGAACGCTCAACCCCATGCCCCTGTTTAAGGGTACAACCCTATGAATTAATTGCCTCCACACCAACAACCGAACCTGCTTAGATCTTCACAATATATGCAAACTGCTTATGGTCCCACTGGTCTATCGACGAGACTCCCTCCCCAAAGTCACCAGTACCCGTATGTGAACAAACAGTTACCCTTATTAGCCACCCTGGACCTACCTGATCTGTCTAGGATTTTAAATGATTTGATCTATCACTCTCCTTAATGGCCCACCATACCGGCCAAACTACCATCTGATATCCCTAAATTCGATGGTAAACCAGGAGAGAACCCAAACAATCACGTAATGACTTTTCACCTTTGGTACTCATCCAACTCCTTGATGGATGACTCTATTTTCTTACGCATTTTTCATCGAACCCTCATAGGTTCCACCGCGAAGTGGTATATAGAATTACCATGAGGCTTCTTCACCGACATCAACACCCTCGCTATGGCTTTCCTCACCCACTACCAGTTACCGATCCGCTACGAAACGGGAACCGAGATCTTGAGTTCTTTCAAACAAACTAAAGCCACTCATATCTCTGATCACATCCATGAGTGGTGATGGAGACGACATCTCATCAACCTTGAACTTCTAGATTAGTTGTTGGCAGAGTGGTTCACGAAATCATTCACGAATGACATCGCTCGTGACATATCCATGGGTGGAGTTGTCACAGAAGAACAAAAAATCAATCATGCCCAATACCTAGACCTCATTTACTCACAAATGGGTACTCTTTATGACTTGCTCCCTGATGCACCTCGTTCTTCTACTTCTACTAATTCAACCAATCCTGATGCTTCTCATGCAACTGATGGTGTGATTGGCACCTTCCATGCCCAACCTCATTCCATCCAAACCTCTGGCTACAAACACAAATCCATTTCTTCTAATGTTCAAAATGCTTCGTTTCCTACCCCTCCCACCGACAAGAATTCTGAGGTAAATTATGTTCAATCTACCCCCGCCGGAAAAAATAAATCCAAAAGAGGAAAGGGTAAGACCAAGGAGGATAAAAATAATCCACAAACTGAGAAAACCAAAACACCACTTGTTGACGATAGGGATAAGCGCAAACCCTGGTACCCTTGTCTTATCTGTGGTGATGATCACTACACGAAGGATTGTCCACGACGATCCGAGGTTACTAAGTTCCTTCAAGAAACCACAAAACCCCCCACTCCGACCGTATTGTCACAACCCTTCCCCTCTCAACAACAAGCCCAATTTGTCATTCATGACCAACCTTCCCCCTCCAATACATCTTATGTATTAATGTGTACCAGTGATTCAACGAAGAATGACATCACACTTACCACTCGAGCCAAAGATTATTCTTCCTCCAAAGGGAAGGTTGATGTGATACCGCCTTCGTCGGTCCAACCATCTCCCATGACTCCACCTACCAATGGTCCTCTTCATCTCGAACGACCGAGCCTAGATACAGTTCTTCTCCCTCCCCCAAAGGGTGTCGTTCGAAAATCGGCTTTCAATCCTCATGCCTGTGCTGCCCAAAACTACAACATTGTCGAAGTTCTGGCCCAAGCATCGTCCACGATGTCATCCCTCGAAGTCCTTCAGATTTGTCCTACACAATGGAAGGCACTGTTGAAATCTATTGGTGGAATCGACCCTATGGATACGAATTTAATAATTTTTGAGTTGGAAGATCACATTCCAAGGTTACCCCCTCGACTCGCATTCCAAATACAAGTTATTGTCTCCGAAAAAAACATTTGTAGAACAATTATCAATGAGGGTGCCTCGACGTGTGTCAAGTCTATTACCTGCTAGAAATCCATCGACTCTCCTCCTTTGAATGAATCCCACAACACGCTCAAAGCCTTCAATGGCTCTCGTTTTAATCCTTACATTGTCCTCCCCTCATTGCCTATTACATTAGAAGGAAAAATGGTCCAAGTCTAAGTAGAGGTCTTTTACGCTCCTCTCGATTACAACCTTCTACTTGGCCGTAGCTAGATTGATTCCATGTGTGCAGTTGTGTCGACTCTTTTCCGTGTCATGCATTTCCCACATCAAGGAAAAGTAGTTACCGTTGACCAATTGGCCTTCTTTCACTCTGATGCATGTACCGACAACATACCGTTCATTTCCAAAACCCCCCTGGATATGAGAACGTCGGTGTGGGTCTTCTTAAAGATTCCTCTTTGATGGACACTTTCCCCATCCCACCACCCGATGTTCCACACCCATTTTTCGGCTCGATCAACATGATCTCCACCTTTGTTCACGAGACCCCTGAGTCTTATGATTTGTGGAGGGTACCCAACCCCGACGATCATCTTCATTGTGGAGAAGAAATTTCTTTGAGTCCAGTCAAATACGCTTATCAAGACATTCAATCAACAACCCTTTCTACCCCCTCTCTTAGTGATTTATCTCTAGATCCATTCCGCGGTATTTTTCCCATAGACGAGATGCTTATAACTATTATGTCCATGGAAGAAAAACCTTGGGACGATGGAAATCATCGTTCCATCCTCTTCCTGGAACAACACACCATTGAGGGTTACCAATGGATCTCGACCTCGTCAATTGTTGTCGTCATTTCTACCGTTCCTGAGTCTACACACGATGTGTTCTATGAAGGGAACTTAAGTAATATCTCACCCACCATCCCCCTCGACATATCCATAAAACCTGGACTTGTCAAAAATGTGCATATCGGAGCTTCGTGTTCCCATGACGAAGTTATCACCTACAAGTCTCTTTTCCAAGAATTTCATGACGCCTTCGATTGGAGCTACGAATAAATGCTGGGTATTGACCCCACCATTGTGATACATGAGATTAAGAAATACCCAGATGCTAAACCCGTCCGGCAATGACTTCGTCTGATCCACCAACGTAAAGAAACCGCCATCAAGCTTGAAGTTGAGAAACTTCTTAAAGATGAATTTATTTACCCTGTGGCTCTAACTGACTGGGTTTCCAATCTTGTTTCGATTGACAAGAAACAAGGCACCATCCATGTGTTCGTTGATTATAGGGACATTAACAAAGCTTGTCCTAAAGACAACTTTCCTACCCCGTTCATTAACCAGATCGTCGACGATTGTGCCGGAAGTGAAATATTCTCTCTGATGGATGGTTTCTCCAGATATAATCAAATCAATGTCATTCCCACAGACCAACAGAAGGCTGCCTTTATTTTTCCTTGGGGCACGTTCGCCTACCAAAAACTTCCATTCAGTTTAAAGAATGCTGGTACAAATTTTCAACGCGCTATGTCTTACGCCTTCCATGATATCAAGCATATTGTGAAACCATATCTCGATGACTTACTTGCTCATTCCATGCGTCGTGTAGATCATGGGCAATTTACGCCCCTACAAATGAGCTTATCAGTCTACGATGTGTGTGCCTCGGTCGTGCGACCAATAATATTGTAGAATATAGCACCATCATCGAATTGTTGATTGATGCTATTTCACTTGGTATCCACTGCCTGGTTATATGACTCGATTCACAGCTAGTAGTACTAAAGTTAAGTAACATCTATGCTATCTGAAGTCCTATATTATTACGGGTATATTTACAAATTCGCCTCTTGGAACGTTATTTTGATTATATTGAGTATCAACACATTCCTAGATGTCTAAATACATTGGCAGATGCATTAGCTAACTATGTGTTAGATATGCATTTGAGGCATTTATAAACCAATCACACATCACATGTTTAACACAACACAAAATAAGCGTAGAAGCGGTATATATGTATATAACAATCAAAAGTTTTTTACAAAAAGTTTCTGTCCAAGGACCAAAATATCAAAATATGAAGCTCATGGCTTCTACAAAACAACATCACGGATGACGCTCATAATAACATACAACTGCTCGGGCCACCCTATGAAGCAATCAATTGATAGACTCGGATACGCCCACAATATGGAGCTGGTAACGTCTAGGGATCTCTGCAATGGAAATATCTGGGATGTCCGCGGTCAGCCCCTCCAAGTTTTGCTCCACTGCCTTGTAGTCTTTGGCATCCCATCTCACCACAGGAGCCACCTCTCCCCACCGTTAAATAGGAGACGTTCCCGGAGGTCGATATGGACCCACATCTGTGTCATCAAAAATATATTTTTGATTAGTTCTTGGACAAACATAAAAACATGGTATATAATAAAATTTACAAAAACATTTAAAAAGAAAAAAATGTGTACTTCTTACCTAGATCACCCCACTGAGCATCCTCAGGCAGGGCCAAATCTAGATCTCCTCGAAATTCCAAACCAACATAGGTTTAATCGTCAATCATTAGCATCTAGGGCTGTAACCAGTCAAAAAATGCATCATTGTACTTGATTATGGGCCCCACTACGTGACGAGCCATGAGGTTGCACCACCTCAACATCCTCAGATCCTCTGGAGCTGGTAAACCCCAATCAACCTGTAATCGCAACAGTGGGACCCTCTCGAGAAAGAAAGATACCAAAAGTGATCCGTACCCAAACTGCTTTAAGTCACCCTTCTTGCACTTCGTCAATTGCCTCTTTATACTGCGGAGAAATGCATCCGACCAGTTGAAGATCTAAGGCTCTGTGCACTCTATGGCATATTGAAAGTAGCTCTGGAGAGCCATGTGTGGAGTCGCGCTCCCAACCATCCGTGCAATAGTGAAAAAGATGGTCCGAATGGTCAAATCTTGGACCCCCCAAATAACAACCTTACCCTTGCTCCTCTCTGCCTTGGGGACACAATATCGGCGACAATACTCGGTCATGGGGAGCTCGTCGCCTCTACCTCCGGTCAAAGTAGCGTGGTACCCATGTCGTGACAACCCCATTAGGAAATAGATATCCTCGATATCTAAGGTCAATGTATGGAATCCCATGTGAAATAACTGTTGGTCTACATCCTACATATGGACCATGTATTCCAACAATCTGAGTTGGGCCCTCATGCCCGAAATCCTCAAGAATTTCAAAATCCCACAGTCCCGGAGGGCGGCGACTGTACCTGGGTCATTCCCGACATTGTCATCCTCCTCCTCATGTTCTCTTTCTCTCCACTCCAACATTTTGATGATCAAACACCTGCACAAGAGCCATGAGAAAAGTGTCAGCAACTTGTTTCAAACTTTGGCATAATTTTTATTGAGCAAATTTCAATTCTAAAATTCATTTCTCGGCTCTCGTAGGTGAGCCTTGGGCACAGTGCGAGGTTCTTGCAGGTTCCCTTAAGGCCACCTGCGAGAATCCTTGATTCTCGCAGGTCTCGCAAGGCCCACCTGCAAGAACACTTGAGTGCATGGTGTGGCCCTAAAATGGACAAAAAGCCCTAAAAATTGCTTATAAAAACTAAAAATAAACCATGGAAAAGTTGAAAGATCAATAGCTTACCTCGTCGGCTGAGACGGTTCTCCAAACGGTCGCTTGTGCCTCCCAGAATCGAGAAAAGAAATTTAATTTATTCCCTTGGTAGATTAACATATAAACTACCCCCATCAAGGCCCATAAAACATTTGGAATTTCATACTCTAACGTTAGTTTTTTGGATTTTTAGGGCTTTCTCATTAATTCTTTATGTTGAAAAGGCCTTTTGAGCCTCAAGGTAAACACATATTCTTGTGAATGAGCATAGTCGTCCCATCTCTCCTCAGAGATAAGCTACCTTTGTTCTAGTGAGTTCATTCACTCTATATTTTTACAGTTCTGTACATTTTGTTCATTAATAGAAATTGTGTATAATTGTATCTCTATGTTTCTTGCAATATTTCTATGTATTTCATTGTTATATCTCCACCTTCATTTCATTCTCAAAATATTCTGGATCAGTTTCTCTTCGATCTGGTTGTGTGAGTGGTTACTAAAGGTGATCGTCCTTTGTTGTAGTACCTATGTTGTCAAACATGCTATTATAGCACATTTGAAGAGTTTCTCCCATTGTAGATCATGATCATGAAGTTGTGTTGTCGCATCTCTGGTCTCTGCCATTTTCATACATTTATGGGCTGAGAGGAATATCCATTTCATTTGTAGTGCTTGTTTTAGTTAGGAACATCTTTCGTTTCACTTGAAAACGTTTATGTTTTCCCAAGATATGAACATTTCAGTCAGATCTGAAGGTATAAATCATGAATATGCCCTTTTAAATTTTCGTAGAGATAATATTTCAGTTTTTTATTTCAGTCTTTTGTTTGTTATTTATGGGTTGTTACTCTTTATGATCTACATATGATATTTTCCCTGCACCATGTGTAATCTCAACAAATCAGAAATACATGGGAAAGGGTTTTCCTTTCTATCTATGCTCTTTGTTTCGTGCTCTATGTGATCTCAGTAAATCAGAAATAAAGGGAAAACTTGCATTTTCTAAGTAAGTTAACCGAGATCTAACCCTTGTTGTCGTCGAGAATAAAAAAAAAATTATTGTGTGAAAAGTGTTTTTTATGAGCATGATCTCCAAGGCCATCTTCCACAACAACAAGAATAAACACCCTCAATCCTCCTTCTAAACAATATAATATGTTTTGCACTAGCTCACTTGGTTAAAAGTTGTTTTATTATGTAAGAGGTCTTAAGTTCAAGTCTTTTTTTTTTCAAGTTCACGCATCCATTGTATAGTGTATTTCACTTAAATTATAAAAGTCAATCACTATCAATAGCTTTAATATTTTATTTTAAGTTGTTTATTTTGAATGAAACTTTCATTTATAAAGTAAATTCAATGTAAAAGAGATCTCTGCTTATTCTATAAAAGTGGGTCACTTCATAAGAAACTTATTTGTAAATTTTAGGTTATTAGGAGGGGTATCACCACAAGGACCAACTTCTACTTTTCACATGGCTCTTTGGTTACCGTAGGGAATAAATTTCACATATGAAACATGTTTTTAGTGCCGTTTTTTTTAACATCCTATTTTTTCAATAGCTTTCCACCCAAACCATCGGTTTCATTTTTTAAAACGATATTATTTTTGTATTTAATATGGCTTCTCTGAGTCCTCTTTTGCTTAGTACTAGCACTAACTACTTCTCATGGAAATCCCATATGGAGGATATATTAAAAAGTAAATGATCGTAGTAAAATAAATTGGGAAAAGAGAAAGGACACATAGATGATGACAAGTATGTCAAATGGGTTAATAGGAATGACGAAGCATTGGACTACTCAGAATGTCCATATCTCCTTATTTAAGGTTTCATCGTCAAAAAATGAGAGCCCAGATATAGCTTGGGAAAAGATTGAAGTTCTGTTTGGTAAACACAATATTATTCGAGCTCACCGGTTGAAAAATTAGTTAATGACTTTAAGTCCAAATGGTTTTCCTTGCATTGAAGATTACTTATCTAAGTTCAAAACACTTAGACTTGTATTAACTCTATATAGTATTATTTATTATATAAAAGTAAAATCTATACAACTCAAAAATTTAAGATCATTTTTAAGTATAATTAAAGTGATGTTAATAAAAAATGTCACTTAAAAAATTAAATAGAAAATAAGATGAATAATAATAAAGTAACAATGCCCAATGATGAAGAAGATAAAAAGAGAGAAAATAAGAAAATACGTATAATAAATAATAGATATATTATATAGTGATGAATCTCAATCCCTATTAGCTATTAGTTTTTCCATCATTTCATAACCATTTTACATGTGTGTCTTTCTATATGTTTCTCATAACTTTATGTACATTATATCACAAACTCTTGGTTTTAATGCATTGTATATATCAATGCATTAGGTATATTTTAACATTATAATAAAAATATGTTGAATATGCAAATACTAAATAAGCATTATTAAAATATTGAAACAAATGCACCAAATCATTATATTATTATATCAATTAGTGAAATCAATGCACCCTATTATTTTAACTTATATTATTGAAATAAATACAACTACTTAATTGTTTTCATGCAACATATATTGTATTAGTTCTAAAATCAGTAAACCATATTATCACAAAAACCAATGCATTAAAACAATTTCATCTTTCTTAGGCTCTAAAAATCAACAATGTGCAATGAAGGAAATCCTCCCATAAGACTCTTATTTTCATAGCTTGAACTCTTTCGTTCAAGACTTGTAAATCCAAGAATGAAACAAAATGAATAGTAATTCAAAAAATGTCTCAATATTGCACAATACGTATTTGGAGACTAAATATGGTGTACCTATAATTTGATTCTTTCTAGCATTCATTATTGACATTAAATATAATGGATTTTGGTTGAGAATAAACTTTTTACATATAAAAAATAACCCATATGCCATTCAAAGAGTTAATACTATTAAAGCGATAGAAATAATTCTAAAAAGTTTAAATACCATAAATAAAATTATAGTTCCACAATATTTGTGTGTGAGATATTTCAATAGATTAAGCCATTGCCACTATTGTATCAGTAATGGAAACGATCATTGACGCATTTCGAGTTGACATAAGAGTAGTATCAGATCATAGCAATTGCATATGGAAAATAATTAAATATTTACAAAATTGGCATAATAAACTATATAGAAAGTTTTTCATTTGTACACACATATTCAATGAGGTCCAAAAGAGATAATTCCATACTAACCTCATCCATGAAACTATCACGTATATGGGCCTTCATCGACCCCTAACAACTATGCCATGCATAAATGAGGATCACATAAACTATGATCATAATGCCTAGTTTATACATGTGACCATGCCTAATTAGACTCTATTGCATGGCCTAAATATCCAACCCCTCCCCCTCCATCATTAGGATGCAGATTTTCTAAAGACCCCTCCTGGTAGGATACATCAATGAATGTGCTATGCTAAAGTAAACTATGGGTCAGGGTGCAAATGAATATATAGGTATGATGGATTTTATTTGAAATCACAAGATATTGGGTAGAGGGGTCGGCCTCTTCCTATCAATGAAAGGATTTGACAATTGTTTACATCTAGTATTTAATCAGTCTTATAGATATTTATGATCTACCCCCTAGAATTCACCAATGTCAAAGCAGTTTACATGGTGATATTAAAAAAATTTGCACACAATTTGGTAAGAAATTTAGTGGCGCCTCCCTATTATTGTAAGAGGATTTGCAAAAAAACATAAACCAACTATCCATCTAATGGTCTATAAATATTTTTCATGTACACAAATCCATGCAAATACACTTCTTTGTCACAAGATGGTGTAAACCAGTTCCAGGGTCAATAAATAAGATGAATGAGTTCTTGTTGTGAAATTTTTAAAACTCTCACTAAATTTCTATCTAACACCATCATATAGTAATCAAATTTCCTAGGCTCTATATTTGGAAATATCATATAACATTCCTTATATATTGGCCTCGTGTGATGTAGTGAGTGAAACGTGTAAGGGCTTGCTAGTGTTTCTAAAACAAACAATTATGTCTTTTGGAGACTTAAGTCCATTGTCTATTTTTGTGTTTACATCTAAACCTTATGGTTGGGGGTTAGGATTGGGTCTTTCTTCATAGGTGATGGTGTGTTTAATTTCTATTCATGTGCAAGATCCAAAAAAATATAATCATATGCTATGAACAAGAATACAAGTTTTAGTTTTTTTTTTAATTTATATAATTTTAAAAACTTAAAAAATATAAATAAAACAAATGGACATGTAAAACTACCTCGAATTAATGGAAAAATCACTAAATGGTAAAAATGGAAACATCCATCATCCTCATGGCAATGAAATGAACTTTTTTTCTTCTCAAATCATGCATCCTTCTCGTCAAAATGTGTAGTATATTTTAGAAAACAAATCTAGGTCATACGTATATTTTTATATCAATACATAGAATAATGTGTGTGTGCTTAGAAATGCATGCATGCTGGAGAAAAAATGTGTATTTTTAACATGTATGTGTTCCTAAAAATGCATGTGCATTACTTGCAATTATGGCCCAACAATAAGTTGGCATCCTATGTGGCAGTTTAAAGGACTTTGAAGTTATATGAAAAGGAAAATGTGTGCCTTCTTGAGTGAGCACATTCTTGGGTGCCTTGTTCTTAGTTTTTAGACCATGTGAGGGCCTTAGAATCTATTATTTCATTATTTTTGTCCCTATTAAAATAAATATATAATATTCATTAGTTATTTTTGTTAGGATATTCATACACTTAAGAGTTGGTTAATATTAACTTGGTCTAATTTGTCGTTAGTTAAAAGTGTGTTTTTTAGTGTGTTTGTTTTTAGTAACATCGGATAGGTACTTCCACGTGTCAAAAATTCATTATTACCTCTCAGAACCTTAGGAGATTCACTTTATTAAAATGATTATTAAAGTGAATGTACTTTTTAATAAACTAAGTTTAATTTAATTAAATGCCTAAGTATTTGGCATTAGTAATTAAATTAAGTCATAGTAGTTAGATCCAAACTGAACACAAGATTAGATCTTAGTCATAGATCACTTTAAGAGATATATGGTTTTGGACTTAGGGTAAAATCAAGATTATAAAATACAACCAGGAGGAGTCACAATGATGGTACATGAAGAGTGAGTGAGCACTCAGGTGTGCAAGGGAAGGGGTTGAGCAAAAGGTGAAAAGGGGAAACAAGGGAGATAACAACCACTAGGGATAGGCTATTTGTTGCAACATTTGTATTTATTCATAAGGGGCATTATCCTAGTATAAGATCCCCTTATTTTATTTAATAAAATCATCACAGATATGGTTTTCCGTGAAGGTTTTTCCGAGAGTTATTTACTCAGAAATATCTTGTGCAAGAGTTATGGTTTATGGTGTTAATGATTTCACTTATTTATTTGTTAAAAATCATTCGTACTATTATTTAGTAAGTTTTCTTAATGAGTATGTTATAACAAAGGATTTACTAGGAAATAATTTGTCCGGAATTGAGTTCTGAAAATTAACATGTTATGAGAGCCGAGACTCTGAAAGGTGAAGCCATATTTGCACGGGGTTATTCAGCGACACTGAATTTTTTTTTGTAGGACTGCAAAGGGTAAATTAATAATAAAAAAAAGGAGAATTTGTATAATGCATGGTCGTCATATGGATTGCATCCAATGCACACCATACGACCACACGAATTGTAGGTCGACGTGGAGATTGGACCTGTTGATATTTGAGGTAAATCGAGCAACTGTGTGAATGAGTTGTGAGTTGAAGATCTGTACGAATGAGTGGTGGCCTGAGATACCAAAGTAAGTGTTGGATACTATTTTTTGCATGATTGAATGATTCACCAGTAGAGTGTGAGCTACCGGAGCAACCGAGGAATAACTACGCGCAAGGGTTGGTGGGATAAAGAGAAGTGGGGTTGCAGGGGCCTGGGTTGTGGGTCGACAAAGGATTGGTCGTTAGGATGCAGCTACCAGCAGCAGACGCAACCACCAACTGGAATCCCTACCATGAAAACAGGAGCAGACCATCCATCATTTTATTACTATAGTTGCACATATTTTATGAGTAGGAAGATCGAGCAACATTAGAGGAGTAGGTGCATACTAGCTGTCGGTAACTGCCAACAAGAGAAGTTATCGTGAGAAAATCGTGATGACAGTGGGGTATGTGAAGTCACCAAAATATTTAAGGGTCGTTTAGATTAGCTGAGGATGTGGAGTTTATGTGGATAGGAGCCACGGGCTGCAACAAGGCTCAAATCAGTCAACAATCCAGTAGGAAGCCACCACAGGGTTGATTGCAGGAGTGGCCTAACAGTGCACAAGGGTCTAGTAGACACACTGGGAAACCCTATAATTATCCGGGCAATGAGCAGGTATCCTACGCAGCGATCGGGTTCCCTCAGAAGAAAGTTTAGATAGTCAGAAAATGCTTAGAAAGGGCTGGGGCAACCCCAAAAACAATTGAGAAACAAGTAGAAAATTTCAAGCAACCAGCAGAGGCTATAGGTAACATGTAGAAAATTTTAGGCAGCGAACAAAGAGCCCAGAAATAATTTGGGTATCCTTGGATAGCTTTGGGAAGTAAGTCTGGGAAGTGAGAAGCAGAGTTGGGGAAGTGGGCAGCAATGTTCGAGTAGCAGGTCCCGGACAGGGATATAGGAAGCCATTGAAAGTATTCAAATAAGGATCTGAGTGAGATGGGAGGGACATGTTTTGTTTAAAAGGGAGTATCCAATAAAGTGGATTGGAGAGAAGCCATGGTATCAGATTTGGTAGTGAGGACAAGCCACCTGGTGGTGGAAGCACTTTCCTCTCTAATAGGGAGTGTTGATGTGTAGAGTAGCATCATACAAGTATTTCCATGTTGGTATGTGTCAACATTTTAGATTTATCATTATTACCTATTAGATTTTTAGGAGATTCACTTTATTAAAGTTATTATTAATGTGAATTTACTTTTGTAACAAACTGAGTTTAATTTAATTTAATGTCTAAGTATTCGGTATTAATAATTAAATTAAGTTTTGGTTGTTAGATCCAAAGTGAATGTGAGATTAGATCTCATCCGTATATCACTTTAGGAGATCTAGGCTTTTGGACTTAGGGTAAACTCAAGGTTATAAAATACAACCTATGTTAGAGAAGGGCACAGTGATGGTACACAAAGAGTGAGTGAGCACTCAAGTGTGCAGGGGTAGGGTCCGAAGAAAAGGTTCAAGTGGGGAACAAGGGAGATAGTATCCAGTTGGGGTAGGATATTTGTCGCATCATTTGTATTTCCTCAGTGTAAGGTAGCTAGAGAGGTAGTGAGGGGGGCCAGAGGGCCCATAGTGATAATAGTGGAGGTCATTCAATGTAAGGTGGACTAGGTCCACTATATTATTAAATAAGACCCACTATGGTAGTTAGATATAATAAATGTAAGAGG
>ML777104.1:1872379-1921029 GCA_009831015.1 Picea engelmannii | reverse complement strand
CATCTTTTCTTTGTAAGGAGAGCAATCAGTTGAGGGCCTCAAGAGCCTTCCATTGGAGAGGGAAGGGACCCAAGTCCTCTTTCTCCATTGTGTATCTTTGGATTTCATCAATCAGACCAGCTTATATATTGGTGATATTGGTCTATTTTCATTTGTTTCTATTTTTGTTCCTATGCTCATAGTTTCATTTAGTTCTTGTTTAGTTCTTGTTAATAGCTTTGTTATTTTCTTTCTAACCTTTTACATCACAGCTGTCATGCCTAGCAGAGCCCAACTGGGCATGTAAGCACTCACTTTTTGCTCACACAGCGACGAGAAGAGTGCAAACAAATATGACAATGAATCCATGAATTTCTTGTTACATGATTGTTAATTTCATGCAGCACTACATATATCCTCAAATTGTGTTTATGATTGAGCGTAGATGGTGTAAAAATGGGATGAATTACCTATTGACTTTTTAGCCATGATTCCTTTAACTAGTGGAGTTTCCATGTCATCCTCCACCTCAAGTACTCTTCCATCCATGTCCTTTACTTATTCATTTTCCTTTTGGAAGCAAAGCTCTTCCAACACTCTAAACCTATGTTTTTACCTATGTCACATTCATGTTGGAATTATGTTATGTGCTTTTGTGTCTTGTGTTGAGAAAAAATTGAAAGAATAATTATGCTTCTTGATTACAATAGAGATTGAATTCTATTAGGATAATTGCATTCAAGAAAGTTATTTTTAGTGGTGATTTTGTTTCCAATTGGCTACATAATAATTGACTACATATTGACAATTTTTTGTTTAAATTTTCACCTATGTTTTATATAAAATATTCTTATATTGATATTATTTATCAAAATTTTCAAGGATTAATAATAAGTTGTATGTTTTTTATTGAATATTATCTTACATTATCTACATGTATGATTTTATGCAATGTCCCCTTACATGGAGTTACCAATTTGTAACATCCCCTTCCATGGATTGTGATGCAGAAGCATCGCTCCAAGCCATCTACGCGCCAGCCAACCAGCACATCAACGCGTGCATTCAATGGGAGGAGAGAAGTGCAACCCTCTTACTTTCAAATTTTGAATTTGAATTAATGTATTAAATGATTGTAAGGCTGGTAGAGCCAAGCCATGCCTTTGAGTAGGATTTAGGTAAAGGTCACCTTAAATGGTTGTAAGGCTAAGATCTAGATCCGATTCGGACTAGACAACCATTCATTGTAATTGAATGTAATTAATGAAGAGTAGGTAGCTTGGAGGGAAGAGCTCAAAGAGCCCCCTCATGTAAAAGATCTAAGCATCTCGTTTTGGAGAGTTAGTCGAGTCAAGTAGAGAGGGAGAGAAGAGAGAGTCGAGACTCTGTTGCAGTCCGAGCTTGAACAAACTGTAATTAGACTTTCATATTAATACAATCAGAGAAGTTTTCCCTACATGTTATTATGTATGTGTGAATGAATGTCTTTATGTGTGATGATGATATGTTGTAGATGTATGTTAGTGTGCATTTACAGATTATAGATAGAGGTTGTTGTCTATTGGGTTCTTTGATTTCAGGTCTGGGTTCCTTGTGGCTTCATGCAAGAGGTTGCATGATAGAACACTGCGGGTTTTGTAAGCTAGTGCAAGGAGTGCACTTCTGAATTCTGCGGAATTTCAGACAAAGACGTGCTAGGAGGTGACGCAAACGCGCACCACCCTCGCGGGAACGTCCGCTCACACAGGACCTTTGTCTCTTCTTGGCCCGAAGAACTCAAAGGTTCTCCTAATTCCCTATCGAGAATCTTCCTACCCACAGATTCTCTTCGTTGCGGGATCCCCTTCCTTAACTTCTCGGAGGATCGAAACTCGCGACTTCGCGAGTTCAAAGGTTGAACACTGGGTTCTCAGATCCCCAAGACCCGATGGTCAGTCAACTCACTGACTTTTCTCGGAGGGATTTTTCTACTCACGACCTCGCTACTCGGGGTACTACGCTTTTGGTTCTCCAACCTCTGATATCCGAGGCACCGAAATTCCGATGCGCATGTGTGACTTGACCCGTCCACACCCGTCACTTCTATCGGGACTTCCGCGCTATCGCGACCTCGCTCCCTCGCGACTTTTCTTCTCACGAGGTCAATAACTTCTACGTCGACTCCCGATGTCCGAGGTGCCGAAACTCGCGACCTCGCTCCCTCGCGCATTCGCGATTTTCGTGGCTAAATTCTCGAGCCTTTTCTCGCGAGGCTCCGATGCACGATCCCACGTGCGGATCCAACGATCCTCCCACGATCCTGATCCAATGACTATCCTCTTTCTCGCGCCTTGCGTCCTCGTGACTTTGAATACCCAATACTTGGGTTCTCACCTTGCGATCTCTCGAGTTCGCGAGATCCTTAGATCTCCGCCACGTGTCATTCTCAGATGGACGACTCACAGCCTCCCCTCCACTTCGCCGCTTTGTGACCTCACGCCTCACAACTTTTAACACCAATTTCTCAACCCTTCCACTTACGAGTTCCTGATATGCGAGGTGCCACCTATCCACTGGCCAATTCCTGAGGATCCACACTAACCTCGGAGTAGTCGAGATATTGCTTCTCGCAATCTCGCGACTCTCCTTACCAAACTTAGGAAACTTTCCTCACGAGGTCCTGATAGGTGATCTCGTGAACAATCCAACGGCCCTGACCGACTTGGATCAACAGTGCTTCCCCTCCTGAGCTTTGAATCCTCTCCACGCCTGGGCTGTAAATACCTTACACCTCTCGGAGATCCAACAATTCTCGGAACTTCGTGAAATCTCTTCCAAAGAGTTCGTCCGTCTGTTCTCCCCTGGAGGATTCTGCGAAGTAAAGAAGTGTCTCTCCACGAGACTCGTTTTCTCGCTTGCCAACCTGCGACGCTTTCCTCCGACTTCCCATGACAACTTCCATGCACTTAGCCTTCAGGGAATTCAAAGGTCTATTCCTCCTGAGCTTTTTCCACTCTGATTCTTTCAGAGGGACTTGCACGTGCTCCTCGCGGCAAGCATTCAACAACTCTCCAGTGTTGAATCCCTTCGACTCTGAGCAACTCCTGCAACAACAGTCTTTAATTTCCTTTGCTCAGATTCGCAACTGAGACTTCTGCTTCAGCCTGCGTACTCCTTGCACGGCTTCAACAACCCACTTCCACTTCTGGGTGAGTGAGAACAAGAGTTAAACCACCTAAGCCTCCATCAACGCACTCCTTGCGGATTTATTCAACTGCATACTTTGCAGGAATCTTTTGGCTTAGATAGAGAAACAATTGAACCTCATTCTCTCTCCCTTTCAGACTTCAGTTGAAACATGAAATCACATGCACAACATGTACAAAGCGAATGCATAACAAGAAAGCAAACATTCCTGAGCATAATATCAATACACAGAGAAAACAACACAAACCATGAGCTTGAATCAAAGCTTCATTCTATTAATTCAAATGCCTGTACATGGGTGTTCTTCATACAATATTCTCTGCTTGCTCTCCTCTTCTCCTGGGTTGATAATAATACAATGCACAATGAGGGTGTCTATATCCATTTTCCCTCTCGAACTCTAAACTATCAAATCTAGACTTAAAATCCTATCTACCAGCATTAACTTAATTAAATGCCTCCTATCTACCAAAGGACGAGAGCTTAAAGGCTCAAGGTCCCATACAATATACAATGCGCCTCCATAAATGGCTTCATTAAAGACTTGCGCTACAATCCCAAAGCACTTTCCAAAATTTGGTTTTGTTTATCCAGTTGATCCCCGCTTGATGTGTTGGCTCGCTTGATGAGTTGGCGATGCTCCTGCATCATACTCCTCGGATTGAAAACTTTCATGGGCTCCTATCCATGAGCTCCTGCACGGTCTATCCATGCTTTTGAATTTCTGCTTCACTTTCCCAGCTGGCATCTTCCACTAGGTGGTTCTTCCATTTGACCAGATACTCGAAATATTGCTTCCGCCTGGTCTTTTTTCTCACTCTCTTGTCAAGTATATGCTCCATCTGTGGCTTCTCTGCAATCGGCATCTTCTTCTGCCACTGGAACTTTAGCTATTCATCACTTCCAGCTCCTGCTTCCTCAGCCTTATATGGATATAAGTCTGAGACATTGAATGTCAGAGATATTCCGATCTCATCTGACAACTCAATTTCATAAGCGTTTTCTCCCAATTTCTTTAGGACTCTACATGGCCCAATTTTCTTCATTTTCAGCTTATTGTATGTTCCCCTTGGGAACCTTTCCTTCCTCAGATGTGCCAGAACTAGATCACCAACCTCGAATTGAAGTTGTATCCGATGTTGATCTGCTCTGCGCTTATATTCCTGGTTTGATTTCAACAATCGCTCCTTCACCCTACTGTGAAGATCTTCCATCACCTCTGCGAACTCTTCAGCGCTTGCACTCTTAGTCATTATCTTCTCTGAATCCCTCAGTTTAGATACTCCTCTTGGCTTCCTGCCATATACAATCTCAAATGGACTTTTTCCTGTGCTCCTATTCACTGAGTCATTGTATGCAAACTATGCCTGTGGCAACACATTGTCCCAGCTGCTGTGGTGCTCTGTCACCAAGATTCTTAATAAGTCTCCTAGACTTCTATTTACCACCTATGTTTGCCCATCCGTCTGTGGATGATAGGCAGAACTAAACATCAAGTTAGTTCCCATTTGCTTCCATAGTGTCCTCCAGAAATGTCCAATGAATTTTGTATCCCTGTCCGATACTATGCTTCTGGGTAACCCGTGAAGTCTAACGATCTCTTTGAAAAACAAATTTGCAATATGAGTCACATCGTTGGTCTTCTGACATGGGATAAAATGTGCCATTTTGGAAAACCTATCAACCACTACAAAGATCGAATCATGTCCTCTTTGTGTCCTAGGAAATCCCAATACAAAATCCATGCTAATTTCATCCCATGGCCTCTCGGGTATGGGTAATGACTGATAGAATCCCGCATTCTGCCTTCTTCCCTTTGAATGCTGGAAAATTATACATCTGTCAACAAACTTCTTGACTTCCGACCGCATTCTTGGCCAAAAGTATGCTTCGTTCATCTTTTCAAATGTCTTGTCATGGCCAAAATGCCCTGCTAATCCACCACTGTGCTTCTCTTTTAGCAGATTCTCCCTCATGGAGCAATTTGGAATGCACAGTTGATTGCCTCTGAACAACAATCCCCCCTGGATCATATAATCTATCCAAGGGATTCTATCTCTGAGAACTGGATTCTCAGCTGCTTCATATGCCTTTGCAAAATCTGCATCACCTACATACATGTCCTTAAGATTTTCAAAACCCAATGTTTTGACTCGGAACTCCTGCAACAACAAACACTTCCTGCTCAAAGCATCAACCACTTTGTTAGAAGTACCTGAAATGTGTTTAATTACAAATGTAAAATTCTGCATATACTCTACCCATTTTGCATGTTTCTGATTCAACTTCTCCTATTGAGTCACAAACTGTAATGCATGGTTATCACTATACAGAACAAATTCTTTCGGGATCAAGTAATGCCTCCATTTCTTCAACGCCTGTATGATAGCATATAATTCTTTTTCATATGTGGAGTACTTCACTTTTGCCTCATCCAACTTCTTGCTGAAATATGCAATTGGTCTGTCCTCCTGGCTCAAAACTGCTCCTATGGAAAATCCACTTGCATCACATTTCACCTGGAATACTTTCGAAAACTCCGGTAACATCAACACCGGCTGTTCCATGATCTTTTGTTTCAACAGGTTGAAACTCTTCTCTGCCTCTTCAGTCCAATGAAAAGATTTATGTATTTTATTGACAATATCCATCATTGCTACGCTAATTCCACTGAAATTCCCGATGAACTTTCGGTAGAAACTAGCCAGTCCATGAAAACTTCTCACCTCGAAAATATTTCTCGGTGATGGCCAATTTTTAATTACCTCCACTTTACTTGGATCCATCTTCAATTCATTCGCTGATATGACAAATCCCAAGTAAATGAGTTTTGTCTTCATAAATGAATATTTCCTCATATTGATCAACAACTTCTCCTGCTGTAGCTTCTTCATTACTGCAGCTAAATGCTTCATATGTTCTTCTTTTGTTTTTCGGAAAATCAATATGTCATCCAGATAAACAATGACAAACTTACCAATGAATTCCTTCAACACTTCATTCATTAACCTCATGAAGGTACTCGGTGCATTTGTCAAGCCAAACGGCATGAGTAGCCATTCATACAACCCTTAGTTGGTTTTGAAGGCTGTCTTCCATTCATTGCCTTCCCTCATGCGAATCTGATGGTATCCACTTTTCAAATCAACCTTTGAAAAAAATTTGGCTCCACTTAAACAATCCATCAACTCATCCATCCGTGGTAATGGAAACCTGTACCTGATGGTTATCTTGTTAATGGCTCTGGAATCAGTGCACATTCTCCAGCCTCCATCTTTCTTTGGGCATTGAGCAGGTGCATAGAGTGCACAGGAGAGAACTCTATTTCGAGTTCCTCGAGAAGGCAAAGTCACCAAGGATTCTATGGTAGCTCTGCCAGGAGGGCATTAAGAAGGTGCATAGAGTGCACAGAAGAACTCTTAGAGTTCTAAGGAAGAAGAAGTGTCATAGGAGGACCTTCATAGGGTTACTGAACACCCTACAGGCTCAACAGGGTGTGCTTGAGAAAGAAGTTGCCAAAAGGCACATATATCCCTTCAAGGAGAGAAAGGGATAGAGACCATTAAGGTCCAAGCAGTTGAAGCTCAAGGAGGACAAAAACCTATGCAAGGAGTGCACCAGGCCAACACTCGAGTGAAGTGTTGATAGACATCCGTCTAGAGGCTCATCAAACATAAGGAGTGAGCACAAGAAGACTTTGTTTCAAGTCTGAAGCTCAAGAGGTCAAGCGCAGGAGAGGGAGAGAGAGAGGACTTATTCTAAGTCTCAAAGCTCAGAAGAGATAGCACCATTTCATGCAAAGAGATCCTACAAGGATTGCAGAAGTAGAGAAACCTTTCAAGGTTTTAGAGTCGACAAAGCTCAAGAGGGACAACATCCTTAGAATGCAGGTAGGAGCCAAGGTTACAAGCTTCGCAGTAGAGATAAAGGCCGAGGCCTTTAAAGAATTTGAAAATCTTCCAATTTGGGAAGAAGCGCAATCTCAGGAGGGAGCTATAGTTGTCATTGGATCAGTTGGAGAGGAAAGATCTGGACCATTGAAGTCTACGTCTAGGTGCAGGAAAGAAAGCGCACAAGAAAGGAGAACAGATCAGGGTCGTCAAATCTTGCGTAAATAGCCGATAGTCATCGGATCTGGGAGAAGCTACATGAGATTTGATCTCGTATATGAAGAGGAGAGGACCCGTGAAGTCTTGAAAAGCATCGGGACCATCCATCGTTGGAGAGGACATGTGGCAGAGATCCAAGCCCATAGGGGTTTCAGATATCGGGAGTTCAAGGAGGAAGAGTCGTGATATGTGAAGTCCCGACTCATGAAACCCCGAAAGGATCATGACCATCCACAGGAGGACACGTGGTGAGTGTTCAAGGTTTCGGGAAGTTCCTAAAAGGAGGTGAGTCATCGATCCAGTTGGATCATAACTGTTGATCTCTCAGTGGAGGATTTCTGCATTTTGGCTACCGGAGAATACAAAGGGAAAGAGTCAGGACTCTTGAACCACAAAGTCCTAAAAGGATCCAATCTGTTGGATCAGGGGAGTCTCATAGCCATTGATCTCCCTCTAAAGAAGAACTTTGGCATTTTGGGTTTTGGTTTTTGGGCACTTCGGGACTCGGAAGTTCGAAGGGTCAGGAATCGGTGTAGCTGGAATCACGAAGTCCCGAAGTGCGAAACCCCGGAAGCATTTCAGAGGAATAGTGTCAGGTCACGGGACAAGGTCACGTGGATAAGACCCAAGCAGAGATCTTGTCACTCGCCAGCCCTTTCGGGGTTAGGCATTTTGGAGTTTCGAAAGTTCCGAGGACAAGGAGTCAGGGCACTTTGTGCTGGAAAATCTCGAGTCGTGAAACACGACATGCCTTTGGAGTAGGGTCATGGTCACGTGGAAATCGGTCACATGGATTGAGATGTGGGTCGGGGCTAAGCGTCATTGAAGCCATTTCATCATTTTGGCATTTCGGTGTTCGGGGATTGAAGAGTCCAAGAGACTCAACATCAGGGTCTACGAAGTCGCGAAACCCGAAATTCCTTTTCGAAAAAGGTCATGGTCATATTTGGTGGCCATGTGGAGGTGAAGAATCACAACTGGTGCATGCTTGTTCCAATGGAATTTTCGAGAAAGGACCTATGGATCGAGTTCATGGGGTTCTAGTGGGAGTCCAATAGAACTGTTTCGGTTTTGCAGATCTGATAGGAAGAGCGATCCTGTGTGAATTCTGGCTCGAGGGTTGGGGGTATGCATCAAGTGGTATCAGATCCTAATTTTGTCTGTATATTTCAAGCAGAGAGAGCTAGAGGAAAAAGAATACTCTGATACGCATCAGTTTGGTATCAGAGAAGTATTTGACTTCCGTAGGTGACAGAGGCATCTTACAGATGGTGGAAAAGGAAGGCAGAGTGTTGAAACTATGTGGTGATTGTTGCAGGATGCAACAGTCAAATGAAACAATTAGGTGGACTGTAGGAGAGGCTGGAAGCACTCACGGTTGCAAAGTGATAGCAACAAGTTTTCCAGGAGGGCAGATAGGAACATGTGAAGATGGCTATTGAATCCCATGGATGCGGTGGAAAGAAAAACCATCAGCAGGGAAAAGATGCGATGGATAAAGAACTCGTCGAGATAAGAGCGAGGATGGAAGAGCTTGCACTATGAATGCAGCAGGATGCAAAGACACATTGGGTGTATGAATGGCCTCTAAGGAGGAAAGAAAAGTGGCCATTCAAGGAGTTGTTGGCTAGAAGACAACGAAGATTTTTGAGGGAATGGATGAGGTATGTGGAAATCCTTAGAGATGAAGAGGAAGTGGTTCATGTCTGTGATCCAGAAGCTGGGAGAAATCTTAGTAATAATGAGGAGAAGAGATCATTGGAAGATCTCAGAGACTGCTAGGTGAGCAGTGAGAAATTTTCAATTTTCCAGGTGGACAATAAGAAGAGGTCACAGGATGATCTCAAAGACTACCAGGAGGGCAGAATAGGAAATTCAGATTGCCTAGTGGGCAATGAGATGAGATTAGCTGAGAATCTCATAGAATACCAGGTGGGTAGGGCAGAAATCCCATATTTCTAGGTGGGTAAGGGAGAGAATATGAACTCAGAGGTGAGTTCATATTAACATGGAGATTTGATAGAGGAGGATCAGAAATGTCTTCTGATCATTGGTGGAATTTGGGTATTCCTTCCATATAGCCCAGTTGAGGCCAGTGTGTGTGTTGTCGATGCAACAACAACAGTAGAAGAATAGCTAGCAGTGACTGTCATATATGAAGAAGAAATGGGAGTAGATATCAGAGGTTTCCCAAGCAAAGGAAAAGGAGCATTCGAAAGAATGGCTCAAAATTTTCAACCAGGAAGTTGAAAAGGAGACAACTGCAGCACTGAATCTGACAACAAAAGAGGAGCATTCAGATAAGATGTTCACTCCATGGGAGATGGAATTGGAAATGCTGGAGGATTGGTTTAACAATCTAGAGCCAGTAGATGACTTCCATGAGCAGACAATCATGCAAATATTTGTAGAGGAGCATTCTAAGGAATCGCTCAGAAATTTTAGCCAGGGAGCTAAACAGATGATGATGACTGCAATGTCGAGGTATGCAGCAACAGGTGAAGAAGAATTCCAGTCTGAGGAGCAGCTAGAGGAAGTTGGAGATATGCTAGCAAGAGAGATGATAGTCAAGCTGTCAGAAGAGGAAGCTAAGAAACAACTCAATGATAGGAATACAAAGATGGAATCTGTACCAAAGTGGCCAGCTAGTGCCATAGAAGAGGAAAAATATGGCATGGGAGATCCTGATGATCTACCTACCGATAAGGAAGAAGTGCAGCCGAGAAGACTGCATACAAAGAGCCAACCACTACAGCAACTGGACGAGGAGATTGAATAGATCATAAGGTTGATGATCAGATCAGCAGAAGCAGTCATCAAAGGGAAGCTGAGCAGAGGAGAACCTACTGTAGTAGCAGGGCGGCAACAACAACAACAAACAAGCGATGGAGCGGATGGACAACTCCAAAGAACTGTTTGGGATCTAGGTGGATTTCAAAAAGAGATGTTGGGAAGATCATGAGCAGGAGCTCATGAATTTTTCATAGCAGAGGAGTATGATGCAGGAGCATCGCTCCAAGCTAGTTACACGCCAGCCAGCCAACACATCAATGCGTGCATTCAATGGGAGGAGAGAGGCGCAACCCTCTTACTTTCAAATTTTGAATTTGAATTAATGTATTAAATGATTGTAAGGCTGGTAGAGCCAAGTCATTCCTTTGAGTAGGCTTTAGGTAAAGGTTGCCTTAAATTGTTGTAAGGCTGAGATCTAGATCCGATTTGGACTAGACATCCATTCATTGTAATTGAATGTAATTAATGAAGAGTAGGTAGCTTGAAGGGAAGAGCTCAAAGATACCCCTCATGTAAAAGATCTAAGCATCTTGTTTTGGAGAGTTAGTCGATTCAAGTAGAGAGGGAGAGAAGAGAGAGCCGAGAATCTGTTGCAGACTGATCTCAAACACACTGTAATCAGGCATTCATATTAATAAAATTAGAGCAATTTTCCCTGCATGTTATTCTGTGTGTGTGAATGAATGTCTTTATGTGTGATGATGATATGTTGTAGATGTATGTTAGTGTGCATTTGCAGATTACAGACAGAGGTTGTTGTCTTTTGGGTTCTTTGATTTTAGGTTTGGGTTCCTTGTGGCTTCATGCAAGAGGTTGCATGATAGAACACTGTGGGTTCTATAAGCCAATGGAAGGAGTGCACTTCTGAATTCTACGGAATTTCAGACAAAGAAATTCCATGAGGGTGCACCAGAGGAAGTCACTAGCTTAAGGAGAAGCCTCAAGGTTGTTGAACACCTTTGAGGTAAGACTGTGTAGATGAGGGCACAAGACAGGTAGAATTGCTGAGAATTTTGTGGAAGCTCTGCCAGGAGGGCATTGAGCAGGTGCATAGAGTGCACAGGAGAGAACTCTATTTCGAGTTCGTCGAGAAGACAGTGTCACCAAGGATTCTGTGGAAGCTCTGCCAGGAGGGCATTGAGAAGGTTCATAGAGTGCACAGAATAACTCTTAGAGTTCTGAGGAAGAATAAGTGGCATAGGAGGACCTTCATAGGGTTACTGAACACCTTGCAGGTTCAGTAAGGTGTGCTTGAGGAGGAAGTTTCCAGAGGGCACATATATCCCTTCAAGGAGAGAAAGGGACAGAGACCATTGAGGTCCGAGCAGTTGAATCTCAAGGAGGACAAAGACCTATGCAAGGAGTGCACTAGGCCAATACTCGAGTGAAGTGTTGATAGACAATCGTCTGGAGGATCATCAAGCATAAGGAGTGAGTGCAGGAAGACTTTGTTTCAAGTCTGAAGCTCAGGAGGTCAAGTGCAAGAGTGGGAGCGAGAGAGGACTTATTCTAAGTCTCGAAGCTCAGAAGAGATAACACCATTTCGTGCAAAGATATCCTACAAGGAGTGCAGAAGTCGAGAAACCTTTCAAGGTTTCAGAGTCGACAAAGATTAGGAGGGACAACATCCTGAGAAAGTAGGCAGGAGCCAAGGTTATAGGGTTCGCAGCAGAGATAAAGGCTGAGGCCTTTAAAGCATTTGAAAATATTCCAATTCAGGAAGAAGCGCAACCTCAGGAGGGAGCTATAGCTACCGTTGGATCAGCTGGAGAGGAAATATCTAGACCGTTGAAGTCTACATCCAGGCGCAGGAAGGAAAGCACACAAGAAAATAGAATAGACTAGGTCATCAGATCTTGCACAGATAGATGATAGCCATTGGATCTAGGAGAAGTTGCATGAGATTTAACCTCATATACGAAGAGGAGAGGACCCGTGAAGTCCCGAAAATCATCGAGACCGTCCATCATTGGAGAGGACGCGTGGCAGAGATCCAAGCCCATAGGGGTTTTGGATACTGGGAGTTCAAGGAGTAAGAGTCGTGATATGTGAATTCCTAACTCACAAAACCTCGAAAGGATCGTGATCATCCACAGGAGGACACATGGTGAGTGGTCAAGGTTTCGGGAAGTTCCTGAAAGGAGGTGAGTCATAGATCTAGTTGGATCGTAACTGTTGATCTCTCAATGGAGGATTTCGGCATTTTCGATATCAGATGATAAAAAGGGAAAGAGTCGGGACTCTTGACCCATGAATTCCTGAAAGGATCCAAGCCGTTGGATCAGGGGAGGCTCATAGCCATTGATCTCCTTCTAGAGAAGAACTTTGGCATTTTAGGTTTTCGTATTTCGACACTTCGAGACCCGGAAGTTCGAAGGGTCAAGAATCGGCGCAACCGAAATTGTGAAACCCCATAATCATTTCAGAGGAATATCACTAGGCCATGGGATAGGGTCACGTGGACAAGATCCAAACTGGGAGCTTGTCACTCGCCAGCCCTTTCGAGGTTTAGCTTTTCGAAGTTTCGAAAGTTCCAAGGACAAGAAGTTGGGGAGCTTTGCACTGGAAAATCCCGAAGTCACAAAACACGACATGCCTTTGGACTAGGGTCGTGGTCACATGTCAAGCGGTCACATGGACCGAGATGTGGGCCTAAGCATCGTTGAAGCATTTTGGTATTTTTCCATTTCATCGTTCGGGGATTGAAGAGTCCAAGAGACTCGACATCAAGGTTCGCGAAGTCACGAAACCCAAAATTCTGTTTCGGAAAAGGTCACAGTCATATTTGGTGGCCATGTGGAGGTGAAGACTCACGCCTGGTACATGCTTGTGCTCGTGGAGTTTTTGGGAAAAGACCTATGGATCGGGTTTGTGGGGTTCTAGTGAGAGCCCGAAAGAACTGTTTCGGTTATGTGGATCTGATAGGAAGAGCAATCATGTGAAGATTCTGACTCGAGGGTCAGGGGTCTGCATCAGATTGCCTAAAATAGAGAGTGGGGATCTAACCCATGTTTGAAAATAGCCATATAAAAAATTCAAATGAATTAAAGGATTAACACCATTCAAATTGATATAACATGTATGCAACTAAATTACATATATACAAACTCATAAAAACTATGAATTCCATATCCATTTCATTCATAAACAAAGAATAAAATTAATTTAGAGAATTATAAATAGAGAATGAGTGAAAATATGGAACACATGCTTATTGAAAAATTTATAAGCATGAACATGATATAGAAATGTGTATGGATTCCTATTTGAATTTATTCATCCCACGTTGAACCTTCATGCATGTCTTATGCACAAATTCTAGTATTACCCTCCATGTACTATGTTATAAAAGAGCAGATGTGTGTTCCATTAAAAGTGTGCACACATTATTTTGTGGAAAAAACAAATGGATCTTGAGGCCTAAACAAGGTTAGTGGGGAAACAAGGGGATTAAGCCCTAAATGAACCTTCTTGAGCTCAAGCACCATGGTTAGGGGAGGAAAATACTTCAAACGTTGGCCCTAAATTTGGCTTTGTGTGCTTAGTCACCATGAACAACTCTTACAAACCACAACATAATCCCTCTCTAGGGAATATTTGGCATTAGATTTGGATATGGACACCATTATAAGGTTTTTTGTAGCAAGGATAGGCCGCGAAGCATTAACCATGGTCAAAGAAATAAAATAAATGCCTTAGGATATTGTTGAATCTTCTTGGGCCAAGAACCTTAAATGATTCCTTGAACCAACACACAAATCCTTTGGTGGGGTTCTTTGTAGGACTCCAAGTGGGATACAGACACCAAGACTAAGTTTTGTGCACTGGAAATGGGTGTGAAGGAATAAACATGGTTGTTGGGGGGGGGGAATGGACTTAAAACCTAATTGAACATTTTTGAGCTCAAGAACCACAAAAAAACTTAAAAACCATGACATCATCCCTATCTAAGGAGTGTTTAGCATATAATTTTAATATGGATGCCATTACGAGGTCTTGGGAATCATAGATGGGTCTCATATCCTTAACCATAATCTAACTTAGACTTTCTTCTCAAGATCAAGCACCATCGAGAAATCATCAAACCAACTCCTATCTCCCCCAAGATATAATTTTCTATTATAAATACAAATATTACTCTAAAAAGGTCCCTCCCTTTCTTTGTTATGAAACATTGAAAGAAACATGGGTCATTATGTGGAATTGATATGGAGTACTATAATGGTTATTACAACATTCTCCACACCTTCACTTTCCCAATGTTCATTCTATGTTCTTTCACCTTCCCAATGTTCATTTTCCATCAAACTTCATATTCCAACAACATCTATCATGGTGTTTTTTTCCAATATGGATAATTTTGATCCAAGTGATTAAGTGACCTTCATTGACCTTGTTTTTTTCAATATGGATAATTTTGATCCAAGTGATTAAGTGACCTTCATTGACCTTTTTGATGATGCCTCAAAAAGATCAAACCAACTTCCAAATTAACAAAAAAATTATGTCAACCCAAAAAATTATATTTTCAAATTAACTAAGCATTCAACTTTTACTAAAAACATACAATAAAATTAAAATATTAATTAATCACACATGTTTTCACATCAACCCAAAGAATTTTACAAAATCAAATCAAACTTGTTTGTGGGACAAGGGACCCCCTCGGCATAGGTATTTGACTACTAAAGTATAATGGACTTAAAACCTAATTGAACATTTTTGAGCTCAAGAACCACAAAAAAACTTAAAAACCATGATATCATCCCTATCTAAGGAGTGTTTAGCATATAATTTTAATATGGATGCCATTACGAGGTCTTGGGAATCATCGATGGGTTTCATATCCTTAACCATAATCTAACTTAGACTTTCTTCTCAAGATCAAGCACCATCGAGAAATCATCAAACCAACTCCTATCTCCCCCAAGATATAATTTTCTATTATAAATACAAATATTACTCTAAAAATGTCCCTCCCTTTCTTTGTTATGAAACATTGAAAGCAACATGGGTCATTATGTGGAATTGATATGGAGTACTATAATGGTTATTACAACATTCTCCACACCTTCACTTTCCCAATGTTCATTCTATGTTCTTTCACCTTCCCAATGTTCATTTTCCATCAAACTTCATATTCCAACAACATCTATCATGGTGTTTTTTTCCAATATGGATAATTTTGATCCAAGTGATTAAGTGACCTTCATTGACCTTTTTGATGATGCCTCCAAAAGATCAAACCAACTTCCAAATTAACAAAAAAATTATGTCAACCCAAAAAATTATATTTTCAAATTAACTAAGCATTCAACTTTTACTAAAAACATACAATAAAATTAAATTATTAATTAATCACACATGTTTTCACATCAACCCAAAGAATTTTACAAAATCAAATCAAACTTGTTTGTGGGACAAGGGACCCCCTCGGCATAGGTATTTGACTACTAAAGTATATAAAGGTGTACATAGTTTACCCACCTCTATATTTGAACATGTGACCTCCAAGGAAGAAATACATATTCCTAACCATTATGCCCACTCAAGTTGTATGTTAATATTTCAGCCCAAGTATGGTCCTCATAGTCTCTCTCAATTTTCAATAGGTATCAAAGTCCATTTTTGTTGAAGAAAAACTATGACGTGAGCTTACTAAAATCAAAATCATACATGGAAATGAGTTCATTAAAGTGTTCCACCATATTTAAGAATGGAGAAAACAGGTTCAAGCCTCCCATGCTAATGTCATGTCAAGACCCACTACACCATTTGGTCTACCAACAATCTCCCACCAAAAACATGAATAATTGTGCGACTCCATCAATTCTATGAATATAAAGTACACCATTTTATTTTTTACAGTGACAGTGTTGGGATGTAACATGCTCATCATTACCCACTACTCAGATATGTCATAGTGGGTTTGTGATCATAATAATTATTTCATTTTCATGGTTCTACCATTTTATGGAGAATTCCTGGAAGCTACAATAAAAAAACATGTCGAACCACATCGAAAAGTACTACTACCTTTGACAAGGTCGCACCACATAGGTAACCAACTTGAATTTAAATCGATTTCATATTTCGTCCATCCAACAAACATGGATAAATTTCAATCATTGAATTATGTTGACTTTTATCCATACCCATTGGATGGATGGAATTTTCAATCGAGATAAATATTTTCGGGAAACCAAGTACCAAATACAAATGTTGATACTAGTGAGGAAAATGGATGAAAGCAACCTCTAGGAAACCCTGTGATAAAAAAATAGTTTTTGTCACATCAACAAGAATTTATACCATTTACAAGGACGCGCCACATGGGAAACCAAGCACCAAATATAGAAGCTGATACTAGTGATGAAAATGGATGAAAGCAACCTCTGGGAAATCCTGCAATAAAAAAATAGTTTGCACCACATAAGAAAAAACTACTACTGTTGACAAGGTCACACCACTTGGGTAACCAAGCATCGAATATAGAATAATGGTTTGGAGAGATTATACCCCAACACATAATGCCATTAATATATGTTCTATATTAAGATAGAAATATAGTTACAATGAAGTTACTTATAATTGACCAAAACTGAACAACTAACAACTACTTGTAATTGTAGACAGATTAATCAACAAGAGTAATTATGTTATTATAACACTCCCTCTTAATTACATCCATTGAATGCTTCAACATATATCGCTCCTAAATTATACCTATGAATTTTAGAAAACATCTATTGCCAATGGATTTGTGGATATGCCAGCAAATTGGTCTTGTGATTTACATGTTTCCTCAAATCATTTCCTATTGCTACAAGTGTGGGTGTTTCCTTGTAATTTTTTATTGTTGTCTCAACATGGCATTGCAACGTTTTTTTTTTCAACGAGGTCACTGACTTCCCTTTGTCCATGCTTTCTTCACTATGGAATTCATATTTGAACTTGCTTCTTTATTCATTTTGTACCTGCATAAAACATAGATGTCCATATAGAAAGAAATCCATCTATCGAGATACATGTGTACCATATGTTGTACTTTCTAGTTCTTTATAAATCCTTTTAACCTACATGGTTCATCAACACATTAGAATCTCCCTTAATTATAACTTGTTCCTAACCATCTCACATTCTGAGATTACTCCATCTCACATTCCCCCCTTAATCGAAGATTCAACTTCTGTGATTCAACATCAAGCTAGCATACGAGTACACATGCCACCCTTGTACCTACCCTAATGGTTCATTCCACAAATTGATTCCACATCCTCTATATGCATGAGGGATACACCATGCGCTATGATACTACATGTATGCTTGAATAACATGGATTACAACAAACTTGGGAAAATCGACTTTCCTATGGATAGACATTTACAACTAGGACCAAAAACCTCTCTGGGGTGTTAGGTACAACTAATCATGCACCCCCTCATTACAACATTTCATGTCAGGTACAAAATTTCATGACTTGGGTTGTCATATTTCTCCATTTCCCATGTGATCTCTTTCTAATGTCTTCTCTCCACTGCTTCATAGTGCATTCTTATATTTACTAGTGACTCTCAAATATTACCATACCAAAATTTTTGTTTTATATTCAATATATGTTCCTTCTTCTTCGAAGAACCATGGAAACCTTCAAGCTTACTACTAGAGACCTTTCTTTTGGACTTCAGGGCTGGCATTGTGGTCAAAATCTCTTATTTATTACGACTAAACTTTCTTCACTTGGGATCTTCTCACTTAGTGGTTTTTCGAATTTCTTGTTTTTTTTTGCTCCACTTCAATCCTTCCTTTATTGGTTCACTTATTGTTTCACTTCTTGCAACGATCTGTCGATACTACATTTATTTCTCCACTTCAACGATAAATTTTCTTTCTTTTAGTGATTGCTCAACGAATATGTCAATCCTTTCTTCTTCCAATACATATGATCTATTGATCCTTCACTTGGGATATTTTCGCTCTTAGAAAAATAGGGTGTGATCATTTCACCATAGACAATATAGAAATATTTTCACCTAACCATGGGCACAAAGGCCACCCCCGTTCACCTTAACCATGAAAAATAGAATAATTCTGGAATAAATCCAATAGCCAACCAAGGTAGCACACCTTTATCCAAGGCTAGTGTACCAAGAAAGAATAACCAAAGACCAAGCAGAAAGTCCAAACCATATCCAACATACCAAGTCACGACTTTTGTAGCCACAATTGTCCTCCATTCATGCGCACATTTTTGTTATTGATGATATTGGAAAAATCATTAATATATATATAATCTTCATGGAATTTCTTTCCTTTTTTGTATGAGAACCAATCCTCTTGTTCTTGGGGTTTCCGCACTTGTAGAAAAAAATGTGGGACGTATAGCTCAAATCATTGGCCCAGTACTGGATGTCTCTTTTCCTCTAGGTAATATGCCTAATATTTACAATTCATTAATAGTTAAGGGTCAAGGTACAGCCGGTCAAGAAATTCAGGTTACTTGTGAACACTTCTTGTCCTTATGTAAATGTGAGTGAGTGAGTGACAAATGATCTCTATCCCCATCTATTTATACTACTCTATCTCACTTGACTCGGCCGACTTCTCTTTCTGGAGGCTAATAACTCAATATTAAATATTCTCTTGAGTCAACTTGTCTTCTAGGGTTATTATCCAATGTTTTAGGGTTTCTCTTGCTTCTCGGAATATTCTAGTCTTTTCAAAGGTTACACCTGGAGTTTAATACCTCTTGTAGCTACCATAATATCAACACTCCTTCCTAGAAAGGGAGGTATTAAAGACAACGGTATTGAGAAAAAAAATACCATTCAACCAGTAGCATCATCATAGACACATAGGATATCTCATGATCAAATCATGAGCACTATCATCACTATCCAACTAGATAGTCTCCATGGCAATCAAAATAATGTCATCCAATAGAACACAACTGTGTCTATTCATAGTAGTATACAACTACTATCTAGTGGTACAAAACCACTCCCAATAGCACACTACTACTAACTAGTGACACATAGTCACTACTGGCGGATCACATCCACCACAGTATCATACAACTACTATTTAGAGACATACAGTCTCTACAACAATCATATCATCTTATATCAACTTGCATAAATAATATCATGATACAAACTGAGTCATCTAGCCCATTCTTCCACTCACATCTGTGAGATCTAGAAGAGCATATTCCCTCAGAAAGTGAAGCATTAGTCATGGGCTATCTGGACTATTCTTCTCAGGCATAGAAAAATAATTGTCCTTGATTTCTAAACCTGGACCATTCACCTAAATGGGCTATTCCTCTGGCACTAATCATAGTGCAACCCAGAGAGAATGAGTCTACCCTAGGGAATGATTGTCCCAAATTGATGAACCTAGACCATTCACCTAACTAGGCCATTCCTATGGCACTAATCATAGTGAAACCTGGAGAGAATGAGTCTGCCCTAGGGAATGAATTTATAGACCATTTATTAAGGAAATTATTATCCTACACCAACCTCCAAAACAGACCATTCTTCGAAATTTCTCACAACTATGAACTTCGAAAGAATCACTGTCTGGTGAGGAAGACCATTCTACTTGACCACTACTCAGAGTAAATTCCAAGAAAAATGATTGTCCTATACCATTCCCCCACACTGGCCACAAGGGGAATAACTATCTATGGTACATCAACAATCTATTAGATCATTTTTTACGCAGACCTCTCGGCCCTCGAACCGAGATCCGCTCATAGGATCGTTCTTTATCTCCCTTGGACCGAATCAACTCTTTAGATTCCCTACTAGAATAAAAAATTATCGATCCACAGGTCCTTTTTGGTAGCTTCCCTGTGTGAACAACACTAGGCACAAGCTCCACTTCTTTGTGCGACCACAACGCTATGACCAAGGCCCAATTCCAAAGGTGCTTGTTGCAACTCGCCACTCGCCACTCGTGAGTTCATGAGTTAAAACTCCGACTCTTCCTTCTCCAATCTCGCGATACCCGAAATGTCGATACAGGTATAGCTCTTCTTTTGTCAGCGCCTTCCGCGTGTGACTATCGACTAGGCTTACTTCTAGCTCCTCTCGCTACTCGTACCTTCGCGAGTTCATGGGTCGAACTCTCATGCCCTCCTATTGCGATATCCCGAGATGCGATAAGTCAACGCCGGGTTGACTCATCTCTCCCTACTGTGCGTATCCACCTGTCAACCACGCGGGCCCCACCTTGTGGTTCTACCACGTGTCCCTCGTGCCCAGCTTCGAAATTTCACGACTTCTCTTCTTGAAGCACTACCTCCTTTGTATCCCGACACCTGAAGTGTCGAGATCCCGAACTCCTCACTACTCCTTATCGCAACTCGTGACTTCGGGACTTTCGGGACAAAAGTATCGACTTCCTATCCGCTGATATGTCGAAATGCCAAAATTTCGACATGTCGTCAATGCGGGTCCCACAACGAAACTTCCCGCCTTTTTGGAGTTTTAGACTTTGCGACTTCAAGAATCTTGATGCTAAGCTCTTGGTTCTTCAACCCACAAAACCCTGAAATGAGATTATGTGAGTGATCCAACGGCCCCTGTTGGCTCAAATCCTACGACTGTCTCCGCTCCTCGCTATTTCGCAACTTCGCAACTTGGAGCACCCAACTCTTGGGTCTTCACCTTGCGAACCTCCAAGTTCATGAGATCCCTTTATCTCTGCCACTTTCCCTCCTCAGACGAATGGCTACGATTCTCTTGTGACTTTGCTACTCATGAAGTCGAAGGATTTCCTTCTCTGACTTCCGGTGTTCGAATCCCCGATATGGGTGATCTCGCGACACGTGTACTCCTTCCAGCGAACGGCTCAGATTCTTTTGCTATTTCATGATTTCTGATGTTGAGTGCCAAGAATCTCATCCTTAGGACTCCCAAACTCCCGAATGCTGATATCCCGATACAATAATCCTTCGGGACTTTCTCTCTACTTACGAGGGTTTAAACCTTGAGCTCCTCTCGACAGATCTGACGATTGTCGAATATTCTGAGAGAGATCCAACGGCTCAGAATCTCTTTGACTCTTGCTGCTCCCTGGACGAGAAATCTTCAACGGTCCAGATCTCTTCGGCTTAATCCGACGACAGTTGTCACTCCTCCTGAGCTTCACTCTTTCCTTCCTAGACTTGGAAGAATTTCAAATTCCCAAAGGCCTTGACCTTTGTTTCTTTTCTCTACGAGCTTCACAACTTTGAATCCTTGCCTACGCGTATGAAACGCTACTCCTCCTGAGCTTTGGTCCCGAATCCTTGAAGGATTCTGACTTCTGCACTCCTGCAGAGTCTTTGCACCCAAAGTGTTGCAACTTCTGAGCTTCTCTGAGACTCAGACCTCTAAGGAAAATAATTCCTTCTTCCTTCTCCCTCAGATGGAGAAATATGATGCCCTCCTGTCACTTTATCTACTCAAGCAACCTATTGCTGAGTCTTTCAGGGTGTTCAACAACCCTGCGAAGATCCTTCTATGGACTCTTTTCCAATCTCTGAACTCAAAGAGTTCCTTCTCTGCACTCTAGCACTTACTCAATGCCCTCCTGGCAGAGTATCAAGAATCCTCAGATGATTCTTTCTTCTAATGAACTCACATCATATTTCTTCTTCTATGCACTCCTTGCACTGGCTCAATGCCCACCTGGCAGAGCTTCTACAGAACTCCTCAGAGATTTTGTCTGCAACTATGTTTCTCCACAGCCTTGCCTCCTGAGGTGTTCAGTAAGCTCAAAGGTCTTCCTCAGAGTTAATGACTTCATCTTTTGTGTCCACCTGACATGTCTTTGTCTGAATCCACAGAGTTCAGAAGTGCATCTATGCACTGGTATTCAGAGACCGCAGTACTTTGTCACGCACTCCTGGCATGAAACCACAAAGAACCTCTCAAGCTTGAAAATCAAACAACTCCCTACAAATGTCTAGCATACATCTATAGGATAAGGAACACACAAAGACATTCACATAACATAGACAATATGCAGGAAAAACTTCTCTGGTTTATATTAATCAAAATATCTCTTTACAAAGGTGTTCTGAGCGTGGACTGTAACAAGGTCTCGGCTCCTTTTCTTCTACTCTCTACTTGCAGACTCTCTACCATGAGATACAATTACAATGAAAGATATTTTACATGAGGGGTCTCTTAGAGAGCTTCCCTCCAACCTCACCTACCCTATTCAATTACATTGAATGGGTTGTCTAGTCCACAATCTGGATCTAGATCTCAGCCTTCAAATATTAAAGGCATACCTACTTCTATGCCTGTGCAAAACATGACTTCATGACTCACCAGCCTAAGATATTAAATTACATTCAAATTCAAAATTGAAGACGAGGGCTATGCCTCTCTTTATCTTTGAATGCACACACTGACGTGACTGGCTGGTTGGTTGGCTGACGTGGAGAGATTCTCCTGCATCATACTCCTCAGCTGCAAAATTCATGAGCTCCTGCTCATGAGCTTCCACCCTCAGCTGTGGAAATCCTCCTGGATCCCAAAGCATCTTCCGGAGTTGTCTCCTTGCTCCACTTCCTTGCTGCTGCTGCTATTGTTGCACTGCTACTTCTTCTTTTTCTACTTCTCCACTCAACTTCTCCTCGTTGACAGTCTCTGCTGACCTGATCATTAGCTCCATGATCTTCTCGATCACTTCATCCAGCTGCTCCAATGGCTGGCTCTACTTTTGCAGTCTCCTCAGCTGCAAAATTTTTATGCAATTGGGAAAATCACTGTGATATCCCATGCCATATTCATCTTCTGTGGCCTTAACTTGCCACCCTGCTACAAAGTTCATCTCCATAGTCTTCATTATCTTTTCAGCTTCGTAGCTGAAAATTTTGAGCGATTCCTCAGAATGCTCCTCTGCCAATATCTGCTCATGGAAGTCACCTACTGGCTCTGGATTGTTCAGCCAATCCTCTAGCATCTCCAACTCCATCTCCCATGGAGTGAGTAATATGTTTGCCTACTCTTTGGCTTCTTCTGCTGCCAGCTTCAGTGTTGCAGCTTCCTCAGCTTCCTAGCTAAAAGAATTGAGACACTCCTCAGAATGCTCATTCTCTTTTTCTGCTTGGGCAGCTTCCCAAGTCTGCTCCAATGCTTCTTTGACAGTCCCAGCTGGCTATCCTGCTTTTGCTATTGTTGCATATACAACACAAATTTCTACCTCCTCTTGGCCAAATGGTAGGAATATCTGAATTCCCCCAATCATCAGAAGATTCCTCAGATCTTCCTCTTCTATCATTTGCATCTACTAATTCAAACTCACCTCTGAGTTTATGAGACTCTCAGATAGTCTCATCTTCTTATGCCTGCTCACCTGGAAAATTGGGATTTCCCTGCTGCCCTCCTGGCAGTCTATGGAATCAACTGATCCCATCTCTGTTCCCTTGCCCACCTGGAAAATTGGAAACTCTCAGCTTCCCTCCTAGCAGTCTATGAGATCCCACAACGATCTCGATCCATTGCCCTCCTAGCAATGTGAAATTCCTCAGCTGTCCTCATGACAGTCTGTGAGATCCCACAGTAATATCAACCCTTTTCCCACCTGGCAATTGGGAATTTCTTCTCTATCCTCCTGGCAGTTCTTGAGATCTTCAGCCGATCCCATTTCCTCCTCAGCATCACCGATATTTCTCCCAGTCTTTGGTTCACATACCTGAACCCTTTTCTCTGGTCTATTGAGGTTTTCAGTAGGCCTCAACCACCATCTCAACAACTACACTGTCTTTTGACCGTTAGATCTGGGTCTTTTCTTCCAGCACACATATAGCCCTTAGTAGCCATCTTGTTGTCCCTGTCTTCCCTACTGGCAAACCTGCTACTGTCACTCTGAAATCCTGAGTGTTCCAGCTTCTCCTACATTCCTCCTGATTGTCTTCTTCTCCTCTTTGCTTCACCTGAAATCTTCAGATGAAGTCTCGCTCTGATACCACTTGATGTGTATCAGAGTGCTCCTTCATCTCCAACTTCCCATGCCTGAAATCTACAGACAAGATTCAAGCTCTGATACCAAACTAACGCAGACCTCTCAGCCCTCGGACTGAGATCCGCTCACAGGATCATTCTTTATCTCCATCAGACCGACTCGGCTCTTTAGATTCCCTGCTGGAATCATAAATTATCGATCCACAAGTCCTTTTTGGTAGCTTCCCTATGCGAACAACACTAGGCGCAAGCTCCACTTCTTCGTGCAACCATAGCGCTATGACCAAGGCCCAATTCCAAAGGTGCTTGTTGCAACTCACTACTCGCGAGTTCGTGAGTTGAAACTCTGACTCTTCCTTCTCCAATATCGCGATACCTGAAATGTCGATACGGGTATAGCTCTTATTTTGTCAGCACCTTTCGTGCGTGACCATCGGCTAGGCTTAATGCTAGCTCCTCTCGCTACTCACACCTTCGCAAGTTCATGGTCTGAACTGTTGTGCCCTCTTGTTGCGATATCCTGAGATGCGATAAGTCAACACCAGGTTGACTCCTCTCTCCCTACGATGCGTATCCACCTGTCAACCACACGGGCCCCACCTTATGGTTCTACCAAATGTCCCTCATGCCTAGGTTCGACACTTCATGACTTCGCTTCCCGAAGCGCTACTTCCTTTGTATCCTGACACCCGAAGTGTCGAGATCCCAAAATCCTCAATACTCCTTATCACAACTCGCGGCTTCAGGACTTTCGGGACAAAAGTCTCGACTTCCTATCCGTCGATATGCCGAAATGAAAAAATTTCGACACGTCGTCAATGCTAGTCCCGCAACGGAACTTCCCGCCTTTTTGGAGTTTCAGACTTTGCGACTTCGTGAATCTTGATGCTAAGCCTTCGATTCTTCAACCCATGAAACCCCAAAATGAGATTATGTGAGTGATCCAATGGCCCCTGTTGGCTCAGATCCTATGTCTATCTCCGCTCCTCGCTATTTCACAACTTCGTGACTTGGAGCACCCAACTCTTGGGTCTTCACCTTGCGAACCTCCGAGTTCACAAGATCCCTTGATCTCTACCACCTGCCCTCCTCAAACGAACGGTTGCGATTCTCTCGCAACTTCGTTAGTCGCGAAGTCGAAGGATTTCCTTCTCTGACTTCCGGTGTCTAAATCCTCGATATGGGTGATCTTGTGACACGTGTCCTCCTTCCAGCGAACGACTCAGATTCTTTCGCTATTTCGCGATTTATGATGTCGAGTGCCCGGACTCTCGTCCTCAGGACTCCCGAACTCCCAAATGCCGATATCCCGATATGATACTCCTTCAGGACTTTCTCTCTGCTTACGAGGGTTTAAACCTCGAGCTCCTCTCTACATATCTGACGGTTGTCGGATATTCTGAGAGAGATCCAACGGCTCAAAATCTCTTCGACTCTTGCACTCCTCCTGCTGCTCCCTGGACGTGAAATCTTCAACAATCCAGATCTCTTCGGTTTAATCCGACGACAATTGTCACTCCTCCTGAGCTTCACGCTTTCCTTCCCATACTTGGAAGAATTTCAAATTCCCAAAGGCCTCAACCTTTGATTCTTTTCTCTGCGAACTTCACAACTTTGAATCCTCTCCTGCGCGTATGAAACACTACTCCTCCTGAGCTTTGGTCCCGAATCCTTGAAGGATTCTAACTTCTGCACTCCTGCAGAGTCTTTGCACCCAAAGTGTTGTCTGTTCTGAGATTCTCTACGACTCAGACCTCTAAGGAAAATAATTCCTTCTTCCTTCTCCTTGAGATGGAGAAATATAATGCCCTCCTGGCACTCTGTCTGCTCAAGCAACCTATTGCTGAGTCTTTCAGGGTGTTTAGCAACCCTGCAAAGATCCTTCTATGGACTCTTTTCCAATCTCTGAACTCAAAGAGTTCCTTCTGTGCACTCTATCACTTACTCAATGCCCTCCTGGCAGAGTATCAAGAATCCTCAGATGATTCTTGCTTCAAATGAACTCATAGCAGAGTTCTTCTTCTGTGCACTCCTTGCATTGGCTCAATGCCCACCTGGCAGAGCTTTTACAGAACTCCTTAGAGATTTTGTCTGCAACTGTGTTTCTCCACATCCTTGCCACCTGAGGTGTTCAGTAACCTCAAAGGTCTTCCTCTGAGTTAATGACTTCATCTTCTATGCCCACCTGGCATGTCTTTGTCTAAATATGCAAAGTTCAGAAGTGCATCTATGCACTGGTATTCAGATACCATAGTACTATGTCACACCCTTCTAGCATGAAACCACAAAGAACCTCTCAAGCCTGAAAATCAAACAACTCCCTACAAATGTCTAGCATACATCTACAGCATAAGGAACACACAAAGACATTCACATAACAGAGACAATATGCAGGAAAAACTGCTCTGGTTTATATTAATCAAAATGTCTCTTTACAAAGGTGTTCTGAGCGCAGATTGTAACAAGGTCTTGGCTCCTTTTCTTCTACTCTCTACTCACAGACTCTCTACCGTGAGATACAATTACAATGGAAGATATTTTACATGAGGGGGCTCTTAGAGCGCTTCCCTCCAACCTCACCTACCCTATTCAATTACATTGAATGGGTTGTCTAGTCCATAATCTGGATCTAGATCTCAACCTTCAAATATTAAAGGCCTACCTACTTCTACGCTTGTGCAAAGCACGGATTCATGGCTCACCAGCCTAAGATATTAAATTACATTCAAATTCAAAATTGAAGACGAGGGTTGCGCCTCTCTTTAGATTTGAATGCACGCACTGACGTGACTGGCTGGCTGGCTGGCTGACATGGAGAGATGCTCCTGCATCAATTTTCATTACAAAAATGATTGTCCAATCTAGACCATTTTTCGAATTGGAAAATTATTGTCCATCAAAAATATCAAACCACTTTTCGGACTGGAAATTAACTTCCCAACCTGGACCATTTTTCGAACTAGAAAATGACTTTCCATAAATCAATAATATATCATTGCTCCCTCCCAAATTTGGAGTAATCTCTGCCTCTTCCAATAAGGAATTCATCTCCACGAGTACCAACTTGTCCCTTAGGTAAACAAACTTTTCATCTTGGACAGAGGATTTACCAAAATATCTACTATCTACTCATTTGTGGAGATATAATGGAGAACCACTTATCCCTTTTGGACTATATCATGGAGAAAATAATACTCTATAGCAATGTGCTTTGACCTATCATGGAACATTGGGTTCTCTGAAATCTTCACATAACTTTCATTATCACAATATATCATGGTTGAATACAACATCTGATCAAATAGTCCAGAAACCAACTTATGGAGCCACGATGCTTCCGTACAAGCATCACAAGCTGCAATAAACTATGCTTCTACAGTTTTGAGTGCAACAGACTTATGTTTCATGCTAGCCCATGACATCATGGAAAATATCAAACTGAAACATATCCAAGTAGAACTTCTTTTGTTATCTGCACTCCCTGCCCAATCTGAATCAATAAATCCATGCAATTGTATATCATAACTCAAACGTCCCATAAAAAAAAACTATCTTTCTAAGTATTCTCCAAATACATTAATGATCCATTCAATTGTCGATACAGAGACGGTTCTACTGGATCAGAGTCTCTCAACTTCTTCGTATATATCATCATGGGAGTTTTCTATGGATTTTCAATCCATCATCCCAAACTTCTGAGGAAACATTTCAATATACTTCCTCTGTCATAGGAATTTTTCACCATGCTTCTATTGTACATGAGAGTCTCTGCACCAACTTTGCTTGAATCCATATAAGGTGTTCTTCCATTTGCATATAAGGGTATATTTTTGGTATACCTCAAAATATTGAGGTTTCTCTACATATGCTTCCTCTTCAATTATTATGTTTGAGAACAACAATCTTTAAATTCATCTGATGTAAACTCCAACCCATGGATACTACAAGAGATATAATGGTTCAGGTAGAGGTATCTCTGGTTACTGAAACAAGTTGTCATCATATTCTTCTTCCTCCTTCTAGGAGAACCCTCTAGCCCTGAGTCTCGCCTTGTATCTATCAATGCTTCACAATTTCTCACATACATTGTTCTTCATCACAACTTCCTTCCATTCCTTCTACTTGACTGCTTCTAGTGGGTTCAAACTGGTTCAACTGGTTGTTATGACTTTTCTTTCTTTCTTGAAATCTTCATGTTCTTCCTCATGTTTCTCTTCATTGTTGAATTCCATGGAATATTCTATAGATTACATGTCCTTCTTTCCTAAAGGCTCCAAATTTTTCCTTCCGCCATAGGAACATAAATGTATATGGACAACCAAGGATATTCAAGGATTCTTTTCGAAGAACATTTCTTCTAGATTCAAACTGCACATGTGATGCTTATCATGGTTGCTACTTCCAATGAAGAACATGTACAGATACTACATAGTATTCACAAATTATTATTCAATAGATCATATCATTTAGGATTAGATCCCTCCTAATCCTAGTTCCATGCATGAATCCATGTTCTTCTTTTGGAATTATGTAATCAACTCCCTCCACCTGAGAGAGTACATGCTTCCATCTGCATCCTTATTGCTTTCTGCAAAGTGTCACAAATCTTATTCTAGTTTCCTCTTGATTATTGGATTCTTTCTGGTCTGACTCCTTTTGGGTCTCTTCAAGTTTGATTTTGATTGTGGCCCATTTGGTAGTTGTTACTTATATAATAGCTTCCACAGGAATTCTCACCAATGATTGTCAATGCACTTCATCATTTTTTAGATATATTTCTTGAATAATAATCATCGTAATAGTAATACTTATCTTGTTATTATTCCATAGGTGTTTTTTTAGTGACCATATTATCTTATAAGAAATATACATACATGATATGTATAGGAACTATGTAAACATGGTATGTACAAGGACTATGTTACAGAAGAATATTGTTACCTTGACTAGAGTAAGAAATCAACTTCATCCTGCTTGACTTTCTTTGAGGGCTCATTTTCTTCAACAATTGTTATTTCATGTGTTTCCTTCCTTTTCTTTAACTTAGGATAGTGATTCCTTTAATGACCATATTTTCGATAGTTGAAGCATTGTATTTTTGACATATCATTCTCTTGATTAGGTTTCGTCCTTGGTTCAAAGTTCTTCGTATTCTTGAATTTCTTGAACTTTGTTGTGTAGGATTGATAATCATCTTTCCTTTGGGATTTCTCTTTTGCACTAATCCTTGATTCATCTTGTGCACAACAAGTACAAAGATATTCAAATGTGGGATAATTCATTCTTGTGTTCATGCTTGCAGAAAATGCATCCCATGTCTTGGGAAGACCATTAAGTATGACATTTACTAGTTCCTTTTCTAAAATGATTTCCTCAATATCTGGTATTTGATCTCTTAGCTGATAGATTTTTACAAAGTATGATGTTATCTTGTCATCATCATTCATTTTCATGTCACGGAGCTCATTATTCAAATTCATCACTTATCTAATATTTCTAACTAAGAAGAGGTTAGTTAGGTCGTCATACATATTCTTAGATGAGTCAAGATGAGAGATGTAGGGTATCAAGTGGTGTTTTATAGAGTCCACTATGATACTCATAGCATTGATGTTATTGTCCTTGAACTTATCCATAACTGTAACGTTCTGAGGTTCCTTCTCTTTTACTACTTCAAACTGTGGTTCCATGATCTTTCCTTTCACGATATCCAACATTTTATTCTTGGCAAGGATGAGGTCAATCCTTGTCTTCCATGCTCTGAAGTTAGAATCCCCTTCTAACTTGTTTTTTAACTTCATATAATAATTCATGACTTCTTTGAATTGGTCAACCTTTGACATTGAACAAAAACTCAAACTTGACACCTTGGCTACCTAAGAGTACCAGGAGGTGCAATAGGCTATCCAATAATTAGGTCAATCTCTTCACTTAAGGTGCCTCAACAAGAGGGTTAGGGTTTTGTTGCTGCAATAAGACTTTGACTATAACTGCAACTACAACTGAGAAAATCCTTCTAATCTATCTTCCAGTAGTTAGACTATCTGAAGATAGTGTGGGTCCATAACCTGTTAGAAAAATATGGTGTGATTGTTTCATCATAGACAATATATCAATATTTTCACCCAACCATAGACACAAAGGCCACCCCCAAGAACCTTAACCTTGATAGACAGAATAATTATGGAAGCAATCTAATAGCCAACCAATGTAGCTCACCTTTATCCAAGGCTATCACACCAAGAAAGAATAACCAAAGACCAAGAAAAAATTCCAAACCATAACCAAGAGACGAAGTCACCACTGCCGAAGTTGCAGTTGTCCTCCATTCATGCACACTTCTTGTCCTTATGCAGTTGTGAGTGAGTAAGTGACAAATGATCTCTATCACCCTCTATTTATACTGCTCTATCTCACTTGACTGGGTTGAGTTCTCTTTCTAGAGGCTAATAACTCAATATTAAATATTCTCTTGAGCCAACTTGTCCTCTAGGATTATTATCCAATGTTTTAGGGTTTCTCTTGCTTCCCAGAATATTCTAGTCTTGTCAAATGTTACACATGGAGGTTAATACCTCCCGCAGCTACCATAGTATGAACATTAACCTAGTGATTATTTCATGTCTATAACTCTTTTAGCTTCTTGTTGATTGTATGGCAGCGATTTTCTTACAGACAAACAATTTTTCTTGCCTTTTCACATCAATTCAATTTCGGTCCAAATCGATTTAACCTCTTTGAGGCCCCTTTTCTTGGATTTACACTACCTTTTAAAATTACAATAACACTTCTTTTTATTTCTTTATTAATGCCAAAATAAATTTCAAGACCTTCTTTGAAATTAAAATTAAACACTTCTTTTTATAGGGTTACTTTAAAATTTTTAATACTTCTAAAATAAAACACTTATTTTTATTTGTTTACAAATTATCTTGGTGCTACATATATATTTATATTTAAGTCCAAATAAATATAAGACTCATATATAAAAACCGTATGCCCTTCTTTCCTTTATATCTCCAAGTGGTTCTTCCTTGTTGAGCTTCATTCTTCCATGGATGCTATCTTGCAAAGTGTACGATACAAATATTCCTTTCTATCTCTTCATTTATTCTTCCTCAGCGATCCTTTGCTTTATATCCCTTTATATTCTTCAAAGATACCCCTTATTCATCTATGGGCTCTGCTTAACTGTACTATGACAACTTTTATTTCTCCTCTTATTCAGCATGTGGGAAACTCAAACTACATTCTCATGTATTTGGAATGTGATCCTCCTTTAGCCTTTTAAAGCATGAATTTCTCCATGATTCCTTAGACACTTTCTGCCTATATTGTTGTACAATCCCAAACCTTCTCATATATCAATTGTTGGTTTGGAGAACTGATTCCTCAACACAAAACACCATTAATATGTGTTCTATATTAAGATAGAAATATAGTTAGATTAAAGTTAAATATAACTAACCAAAATTTAATAACTACCTACTACATGTAACCATAGACATATTTATCAACAAGAGTAATTATGTTATTCTAACAAATACTAAACAACTACCTATTACTTGTTGTTGTGCAGCAGAAGCATAAACAAAGCTAGATTTAAAAGCAAAGAAAACAAGACATAGAAATCACACAATTGAACACAGTGATTTACATGGAAACCATTCTAAGGGGAAAAACCACAAGGCAATGATAATAAGTATTCTTATTATTCAAGGGAGAATTACAACAGTGAAACACAGGCTTACAATATTCCTCACACCTTCTTCCCACACATTTCACTACAATACATTTCTACACACACCTCTACAGGTATTCTATATATATATATATATATATGATTCATTACACAATTAGATGAACTGATTACAACCCGATCCACCAGTTACACAACCTATTCATTGTAGTGTACATGCATGCAAATTCTATTTTTAGCTAATGTTGTGTGCATATATCTACATGGGAAATTAGTTGGCAGTTTCAACAATCTCCACCTTGACAATAATTTACCTGATATATCATGCCTAAATTGATTCATCACCTTTTCTACAAGCCAAGAGAAACAAAATACCATCGTAGCTTCTCTAAAAAAATTGGTTTCATGAACATGTCTGAATAATTCACTTTAGTATGGACCTTTTCTAGAGCCACTCCCCCTTCTTACAAAATGGTACTTAATATAGAAATATAGTTCGTCTTACTATGATAAGATAGATTTCTAGCCAAATGGATAGCACTTTGAATATCACAAAATAATTTCACCTTGTCTTGCATCCTTCCAAACTCACCCAACAAACCTTTTAACCAAATTACCTCCTTGCATGCATGAGAGAAAGCCATATGTTTTGTCACAGTAGTGGATAAAGAAACTATGTTTTGAAGCTTTGACATCCAACTTATAGGTCCTCATGTAAGAGTAAATAGATATCCTAAAGTGGATCTCCTTTTTTCCAAGTCACCTGCAAAATATGAATCGACATAACCGCATACTGAATCACTGGAACCATCATAGGTGATAGAATAACTACTTGTTCCCTTAGATATCGAAGAACCCATTTCAATGTCGCACAATGATATTTACCTGTATTTTCCATATATCTACTGACAACACCAACTACATGTGAAATATTTGGTCTAGTACTCACCACCGCATACATCAAACTTCTACTGCATTAGTATATGGTACACGAGAGATATAATCATTTTCTTCATCATTACTAGGACATAAACATGAAGAAATATTGAAATGGGAAGCCAAAGGTATTTGTATGGGTTTCACATTATTCATACTGAATCTTATAAGTATTTTCTCCACATAATTATGTTGTGATAACCACATCTTACCATTTTTCCTGTCTATGTGTATCTCCATGCCCGGGATATGTTTTGTTTCTCCTAGATCCTTCATATCAAACATCCTAGCCAATTGAGCTTTTAACCTGTTGATTTCAACCATGATTTTTCTTACAACAAGCATATCATCAACATATAACACCAAAATAATGAATATTCCATTTTTCCAACCTTTTAAAGTAAACACAATGATCATATTCACTTCTTGTAAAATTTTGGCTCACCATGAAAGAATCAAACTTCTTGTACCATTTCTTGGGAGACTGCCTCAGGCCATATAATGACTTCTTGAGTTTGCAAACAAACCTCTTATTTTTATCCTGAAGAAACCCTTTTGGTTGTTCCATATATATATCCTCATCCAAATATCCATGTAGAAACGTTGTTTTAACATCTAGCTTCTCTAACTCAAGATCAAGTAAAGTAACCAGTGCTAACACAATGCGAATTGAAAAAAGCTTCACAACTGGTGAAAATATTTCATGAAAATAAATACCAGTCTTCTTTATACCTTTCAACTTTATCATCATCACCCTTTTTTAGTTTGTAGACCCACTTGCAACCGACAACCTTCCTATCTTGTGGAAGTTTTACTAGGTCCCATGTTTATTCCTCTCAAAGGAATCCGTTTCTTCTTTCATTGCTTCTTTCCATTTAACACTTCCAGATCCCTTCATTGCTTCTTGATAACAACTAGGTTTTCCATAATTAGAAACAAAAGCCATAGATGAAACATAATCATTATACCTTGTAGGAATATTATTGACTCGTGTAGATCTCCTTAGACATGGTTGAGGCATATCCACGGTTTCCTGGATATTTTCTGCATCTTCATCTTCTTCTTTTGGAACTTCTTCATGCTCCTCATTTTCTGAATATGGTTGAGTCTCCAACTAAATTTTTTGAACTTGCGGTACATGTTCTTGTCTCACTTCAACATCTACCAGTTCTAATTTATGAGTAAGGATTCATCAAATACTACATATATTCTTATGATGAGTTTGTGGGAGGTAGGATCCCATAATATGTACCCATTAACTCCATCACCATAACCAACAAATACATCTCTCTTTGATATATGATCTAACTTAGAACGTTGTTCTTTAGAAATAAGAGCATAGGCATCACAACCAAATATTCTCTAATTTGAATAATCACACGAATGACCTGTCCATACCTCTTATGGAATATTATAGTTTATTATAGTTGATGGTGACCAATTTATTAGATAGCATGTTGTAAGAACTACTTATGCCCACAATTCTTTCTAAAACTTGGCATCACTGAGCAGGCTCCTTGCTCTCTCTAGAAGAGTCATATTCAAATATGGTGTCGTGTTTAACAACACCATTCCGCTGAGGAGTATAAACTGTGGTATTATGTCTTTTGATCCCAACTTCCTTGCAATAGTTCTCAAATTCCACACAAGTGAACTCACCTCCATTATTTGTTCTTAAACACTTGATTGACTTGTTAGTGCTCTTTTCAACAAAATCTCTAAACTTCTTAAATACAGTAAATACATCATCTTTTCTTTTAAGTAAATAGATCCACACATTTCTAGAGTAATTGACACAAAATATGACGATCCTCCAAAAGAAACTATAGGGTATGGTCCCCAAACATCTGAGTGAATGTAATCAAGGATACCTTTGCTTCTATGTCTTCATGTTTTAAATTTTTGTCTACACTATTTTCCAAAAACAAAATACTTGCAAAAATTCAAATTCAAAAACTTTAAACTTGAAAGTGACTTACGATCAACCAATACCTTGATACCTTTCTCTCTCATATGACCCAAACGTTGATTCCATAAATGAATAGAGTCGTTTTCACCTTCGGATGCTACAACTTCTTGATTTATTTTAGTCCTTCCTGCAAGCTGGTAAAGGTTCCTGATCCTCTTTTCCTTCATGATCCGGATTTATGAGAGGAATGAAATAAATAACATACTGAATACAATAACACAAAGATACAAAGAAAAACAACAGTTATCCAGTGAACAATAACTTCTATTGAATAAATAAAATAGGATGAAAATGTAAAACCGTAGAACTGAAAACAACTTGCTCGAATGGTGGTAGTTATATCTGAGAAGATATGTGGTTTCTATGTGCATCCATCTGATTAGAATGATTACAATGATTCTCTAGAGGCCTTTTTAACATTAATCATGAATTCCAAAACCCTAGACATGAAAAAACCTAACCCTAGGAGATGAAATGTCAAAAGTTGTGTGGGTCCTAATGGGTAAGTTGGTACCTCAACTTCTCAGAGTCGTAACTTTTGCATACGACCTCTGTTTTAGATGCATGATATCCCATTGGAAAGGTATTTTCGAGAAATACACATTATTCCAACAAACTCTGACTCCATATACATTTTGACTATGGAAAGCCAAAAAACACTATTTAGGGCCCCAAAGTGGCCCTCGAAGTACAAAAAGATGTACTAACATGAAAAATTCCAAAATAATCCAGTTGGATTAGGTGGGAAACCACCAATATATAACTAGAAGTTGTGTGGGGCTTATGATAGCTCCAAAAGTGTAGAACCCACAATTACAAAGAATTACAGAAGAACGTGTTGAACTAAAAATTGTCAAGAGGATCCAGTTGGAATAGGTGGGTAGCCACCAATATCCACCTGGAACAGGTCATGACTACTAATATGCCTTTGGACACCTTCAATAATCCACCTTGAGTTGTACACTTATAACCAACATAATATAAAACTCCCAAAGATATCAAGATATTTCTAAGTTCGGGTACATGCCTCACATCTGTTAACATTCTTACAGTACCATCATACATTTTAATCAGGATGCTACCAACCCCAACAACTTTACAAGAAAAAATATTTCTGATATAAAAACAACACCATCATCAATAGATTGGTAAGTTGAGAACCAATTTCTAGGAAGACTAGGAAGACACATGTGACTCGACACACCAAAATCTAACAACCAATGTTGATGTTGTTGTGAAACATCAGAAGTAGATAATACCTCATCAACCATACCTACACCTGAACCTGAACCTGAACTTGTTTCAGTTGAATTAACTTCCTTTGCTTCCTTTGTGAAGTCCTCTTTGGATTTTTTTGGTCTTTTCCAACAATCCTTCTTGAGATGCCCAGATTTTCTACATAACCAACATTTTTTTCTTACCCTTCTTGCCTTTTGACTTCTATCTTGATGTACCTCTATGATCTTTCCCTCTTTTTGTAGATCGACCTCTGACCACCATTGATTATGTTGTTGAGGTTTATTTACTAGATATTCTCCTCATTTCCTCATACAACAAAATTCCTCCAAAAGTATTATAATCAATGGCATCTGTTGTGCTAAACCACATAGATGTGACCAGATGATCCCAAGACTTAGGAAACAAACACAATAGTGTAACTACCTTGTTCTCATCTTTGTATTTTACTTCCATACTAGATAATTGACAATTTAGAGTATTGAAAACATTTAAACCTTCTTTCATCGGTAAGATATACAACTTCCTCTTAAAGAATATTTTATTTGTCAAGGACTTTGTCATATAAAGACTTTCCAGTTTGTTCCACAAACCTGCGTTTATCTCCTCTCTAGTGATGTTGAACAACACTTCATATGCCAGACACAAACGAATGGTATTGAGGGCTATTGCATCCAGATCTTCCCAATCCTCCTTTGTCATGCTTGTCAGTTTCTTTGTTTTTCCTGCCAATGCCTTTTGCAATCCTTGTTGCACAAGAACATCCCACATCTTGAATTTTCATACCTCAAAAATATTATTTCCACTAAATTTCCCCACCTCAAATTTAGAACTTTGCACTTTGGACATTAACACAAAAAAACCACCCAAACCGCACAACTTATACTAAACTGAACCCTTTTAAAATAGAGAAATAATATTATATTCAAAATTAAAATCCCAAAATATAATATTAATTAAAAGGTTTTACAAAACAAAACTCATATATAAATCCTTTTAATAAAATATATCCACCTCACCTTCTATTAAAAGACCCTCCACTTATTTATAAAGGACGATCCACTAATAAACAAGGCTACATAGTAGCAAATACCTGCCAAAGTATGATTACATGAATATTGTTAATTTTATGTGCAATTGCATGCATACAAATAAAATGAAAATGTTATTTAAATGAATTTGTAATAAAGATATGAAATTTGTAGATTATTTGATATTTTGTATTGAATATTGAATAAGTGTGGATATGAAAATATTATCTATAAGGATATTTTAATATATTTCACTTATAGAGTGGCGAGAGTCGTATTTTAATATATGAAAACTACAAGATTTTCATAGGTAAATAAAAAGTATTTATAGAAACAAAAGAAAAAAAAAACAGCGCCACCTTTGAATAAGGTCTTCAATGTGGTATTGATGAAAGATATAGTGATTGCGCAAATGGGTTAGGAAGATATGAAAGATACGGTGATTGTATTATGGGTTAGCAATATATCCATGTAATTGGTAAAAATTTAAACCCTTATGACTGTATGTGGAGTTGTATCAATGTACACAAAATGAAAGTGGTTTTTCTCTTGTGGAAAAATGGAAAAATAGAACCTCGTCCAGTTCTGAAGACCGTTTAGCTTATATTCATGATACCATTAGGCACTACTAGGTTGAACTCACTTGGAGAATATGCATGTTACAAACCTGGAACGTCAAAAAAGACGGGTTTGCTTGTTCCACGATTAAATTCATATATTAAATAAGCCACTTGGGTATTCACGCATAAATAAACATCAACCACTTGCCAACGTCAGATCAGCATAAAAGAATGCATTGGCAAGAAGGGCTATTGCATATGAAGACAAAAGTAAGTTCATTGTACTATTTGAGATTAGCATGTTTCTCGTTGTTTCTTATAAACTTTCAGACATGATCTTGAGTTTGAAACCTCTTTAAACTGAGGGTTTCCGGCATTAACCAGACATTCCAGTGCTTTCATTATGATTTTAAAGCTATTATTGTTGATGTTAGTTAGCAAAACTATTACTCTTTAATGGAGGCCGCAATGCCGCACTTTTCAATCAGGTTCAATGTTGGGCGTGATAACTCATGCAAAGTAACATGAAGTTGTATCGTGCACTAACTGTTTAGTGTAAGAGTAAAATTTCGGCAGAAAATCGAATGAGAAAACAAAGAAGATACATAACCTACCAATCCTTGCATGCTTCACATTGATACATTAAGACATCAGGGTTGTACGACATTTCATGAAGGAATTTCGTTAAAGAAACATCTCGGAGGTTGACAGATCGAAACCTTGGGAGGCGAAAAAGAAAGGAAACCCCGGGAGGAAAAAAAGAAAGAAAAAATTTCACAGCAGATCTCGCTGACTTACACGGCCACCCTATTAGGAGTGAGCCCTCTGGTTTCAACATTGTATTCAAAGCGGAATAAATAGTCTTTGAAGCCGACGCTTTCCAGTTTGGTGTAGTACTTGAAAGTATGCACACTGCATTTTCCATCAATTCTATCGGTGCTCTGCTTGTCGAAATGATCCGAAAGGAAGATCTCCTTTGCACCATGGAATTGGCGGCAACCTCCTATAGACTCCTCTGGCCGATAATACGACCACGCATGGACCTTCACAAGGTTTCCTCGACCATCAGCTTATATCTTGCATTTTCACATTCAAAGGCAACAACATGTCCAAGAGCCGCTTCTTCCACTTCTACATATGCACACATACCATTCTGTTGTAGTTCCTTGGATTCTGTGATTAAAAAAAATCATTTTATAACGTTAATATGTAATACAACCCCCCAAAAATTGACCTTAATAGGGATCAATGTTATAGTTAAGGATATCAATTTACCTTTCAATTGGTTTAAAATGGTACATGAATTAGGATTTGAGAGTTGGGGACTGTTGGGGCTCAGAAATGTCCTATTCTCATCCATCTTTCCCTTCATTATTCTTCACATTTCATCACCCCATTAACCTGTCACGATATCATTTCCATAAATATACTTGGGTTTCACCTTATTGTTCTCCACTTTATTCATTTTAGTGTTTAAAAGGAATTTGTGATTAAATGTTCGAAAATTGACATGTTTTCATATATATCTCAAATATGTGTGAGTTTTGTAATGTGTAGGAATATGTGAAGGATTAATTCAAATGAATTCTTGAATACTTACTCCACCATTTCAATATTTGAGGAGATAATTCAAGCCCATTCCAAGGAGAAGATCATGGAGAATTGGTTGGAATATCTTATCCAAGATATATGAGAGATATGTGTGAGGATTTGAAGGGATTATATTTTGTAATAATGGGAAATAGGTTGAGAGAAAAGTGGATCTGTAATAATAAGATGGTTATCTTATCTTCAAGGCTCTCATGTATAAAAGAGAGTGCTCTCTCTTCATGAGAATTCAAGTAGAAGAGGAATTAGGATTAAGTCAGATTATGTAATTAGAATCAGAGTAGTCATTAAGATTTGAAAGAGAAAGGGATTCTTAGATTTGATTCATGGTTTTGGTTTTCATGCTTTCATTATTCTTTTATAAAGATTGATTTGATTATTATAATATAAGATTGCTTCATTGGTGAGATCTCACATATGTTGTGTCATTCAACTCTCACATGTTGTACTTTCTTTTCCTTCATGTAGTTCTCCATTCCTAGATTAATTTCCTTCATGCAATTTCCCATTCCTAGATTAATTTCAATTCCAAGTCATGTGCTAGATTAATGATTCTATTTCATTCGTGTGCTAGATTAGTGATTCCATTTCAGTCGTGCGCTATATTAATGATTCCATTTCAGTCGTGTGTTATATTAATGATTCAATTTCAAGTCGTAGCTTAAACATTAGATTAGATTAGTTATGATTCAATCTTGCATATACTTTGCATGTGCTTCATCAGTTTATGAACCACGGGTTGACAAAGTAGATAGTTGGGTAAATACTACAATGTAATTAATTCAACATTAGTTCAGCCCAATGTAATGACTGTTGTTTCTTTTGTTCTAATTGTTGTTCCTTTTTTGTGTTGTTCATTTGAATAGAACGATTGTCATTCCCTTTTATGATTGTTGTTCCTTTACAGGTGTTGCATCTTTGGAGGCTGGGTATTGAAAATGGAAGGTAAGAACCTACATAGGTGACAAGTAAAACGCTTGTGCCAGCACCTACCTTTGGTTGATGCATAGAGGTTGTTTTTAGGACATCTTTAGAGTCCAACATTTTGGCGCCATTGTCGGGGAAGCATGATGGATTGCGGTATTAGTTTCTTTTTCATTTTAATTCATGCAAGTGTGATTAGACATGCTCCTAACTCTGAGGTGACATATGGGTAAGGACATGTACGGTAGTGTAAATTTCAATTCTTGCAAGTGTGGTAGTTTAAATTTCTTTTTCATGCAAGTGTGATTAGACATGCTCCTAACTCTGAGGTGACATATGGGTAAGGACATGTAGGGTAGTGTAAATTTCAATTCCTGCAAGTTAGTGTAAATTTCAATTTTGTAAGTGTGATCTACATCTGTTGGTTCCAAGGGTTGTAGAATCTCGTGAGAGGAGACTCCGCATTGTCCCTACCAACTATCAGGAACGTTTTAATTTCTGCAATTGTGAAGAGTAATTATTTTCCATTTCAGTAAGAGTGATTTTATTCAAGTTTTTTTCATTTAGATTTCAGTTTTGGGTGCTATAAGAATCCTTTTTTTTTAACATGATTTAACAATGAATTTAAGCTTGGAACAACTTACATAGATCCTAGCAAAAGTCAGGGTCTCCTATTCTCTGGAAGAGGAGATCTTTACAGCAACTAAAAGCTTATTCACTCCTTCTGGGGTGAACGAAGAACCAACATACGAAGAACCTTGCATATTTAATGAAGAACCATTAGGCATGCAAGGGGTCGAGGAGGAAAGCAAGGAGCTGCAGCATGATCTGAGTAAGACAAATTACTCCTATGAAAGCATGATCGAACGTTGATTTCAAGAAAGTACTAGGTTAGTTCCATTTAGTTTTCCTTTTTATTTCGTTAATTTAGAACTTCAGCAGCTAATTTCACATGCCCATACATATTCCCGGCTGTCAATTGCGAAATTGAAAGATAACATATTTTTATCACTATTCCATGCATGGATACATTGGCTCTTTGATTATACATAACTAATGTCTCATTTCTAATTAGTGTAGTGTAGGTAGGGTTTTATTTTCAAGTTCTTTTATTTTTTCTAGAATAAGTATGCTCTCCTCCATGCTTTGTGCAATTGCGAGGATCAGAAAATAGGATGATTAATTGATTGATTTGAATATCAATTGATTGATGAAAACAAAAAAGTTTGCGTAATCTATTTTTTGTTTTCCATTTGCTCAATTTTTAATAAGCTTGCGAAATAAATTTTTATTTTATTCCTATTTTAAAAACATAACAGAAGAAATAAAAAGTTGTGCATCCTCCATCTACAATAAAACAGTAAGTACATTAAAATAATAATAATAATAATAATGTAAATGAATAAGGTTTTCTATTCATACAAGATAAGAGTTGCGCTGAAACTCCAAGTTTAAACAACTTCATGACTGCACTCTTCTTGTTCTAAACTTCATCCTGGTTTGCACGCCATGTTTTTCCCTTTGTTTCTTATCCTGTAGACACTTGGAAATAACCCTGCAAACAAAAAACATATATCATAATTTTTTATGCACAGGACGAAGGCAGGTCTAAAGTTCTAATCTCTTCATTAAGGAGCACGCGATGCACACCATTTTCTTTGTTCAGTTGTTTGGACAAGTGTAACAAAAGAATGCTTCTTTTTTGTGTCACTTCATGTGCATACATAACTTACATGGAACTTATCAGTGTTTCTATCTATGCTCTCACTACTCAGGTTGCAACATCACAAGAAATATTCAGCAAAATAAAGAGCCAACAGTTCTCATTTATGCGGGGCTCTCAAGGTGGCTCACTTTGCTCGACATAGAAAATGTCAAACGAAAAGCAACAGAGCTTAATGAAGGCAGTTACTTATTGATTATCAGCTCCAACAATGCATGAACATTATTTAATGCAATTTCTGCTAGATGAGATCCACTTGTACATTCAACAGAATAAAGAGATATTTATGCCATAGGTTGCAAGATTAAATTCCGTTTACATCGAAGCGACCCACGTCTATAGTTACAAGCCAGGATATTTAGATAATTATAATGGCTGGCATTTGAAAAATTATCTGTAGTCTTTGTTGTTGGAAATCAATGAAGATTTTTCAATGATATTATTTCCAAACCATCACGCTATATCAGAGCGACAGTTCTAACCATGAGAAACAGGTCATTTTCTTGTGTTTTCTTATATGCCAATAATGGATCCAAACTTTCCATTGCGTTTCATTCCCGAGTTTTTTGTGCAGCTCCATTGGGGTCAAGAACATGGTGTGAAAACTTGGGTTATAGAAGGAAATGGTTCACAAATTTACAAAGTTCCTTTGCATATTACCGTTTCAGATGTTAGCAAAAGCATCTTGTGCAACATTCGTCTACCGCATGTTTACTTAAGAAATCTGGCTACAGGGACTTGGAGACGTGACACAGACCCCCGACCCTCGGTACAAGGTCTGCATAAGATCGTTCTAAATTCTCCTCGAGCCAAAGAGGCTCCTTTGATTCTCTACTGGAACCCCCAATGAATCTGATCCACAGGTCCTTCATGAAAATCTACCCTGCGCAACTTTAACACCAGGCGCAAGCCTTACATCTCCATGCGACCACAACCGGCCTTAGCGTAAGCGCCTCTCACAACTTGCGAGTTCGTGAGTCGAATACCCTCGACTCCTCTTCCTCCAAATGACGATAGCCAAGATGCGATACTGGTATGACTCCTCCTTGTTAGCGCCTTCCCCACATAACCGTCGGCTAGGGCTAAGCACTAGCACTACTCGTAACTCGTGACTTCGTGAGATAGGGTATTGAACCCTCGTGCTCCTCCTTTGTGAAACTTCGAGACACGATAAGTCAATGATGAGTTGACTCCTTTAGTGCTACTCACAACTCGCGACTTCGTGATTTGGAGTGTTGAGCCCTTTTGGTCCTCCTTTACAAATCTCTGAGATGCGATAAGTCAACAATGGGTTGACTCCTTCCTAGGTGATGCATGTCCACCACCTATCACCCACTTGCACCTTTCTCTAGGTGTTTGTTGTTATGCCACCTGTCAACCACGTGGTCCCCACCTAATGGATACACCACGTGTTCTACGAACCCTCAGCGCTCGGCACATTGTGACCTCGTAGTAAAAAAGAAAATTCTTTCAACCCCCGAGCCCCTGATATGCGATACATCATGGGGTTCTGATCCAACGATGTGGATCTCCTTCCTTACTCCTCGCAACTCGAGACTTCGCGAAACCAAGAATTTGGTCTACCCTCCGAACTTACGAACCCCCGAATTTGCAAGATGATCCAACACGTAGGTTGAAATGAGATCAACGACTCATATTGACTCTCAGATCCTAGGTGATGGGTTTCACTAGCCTTTAACCACCTTACAGCTCCACTGGATCCTATGGTCCTCACGATTTCATGAGTTCTCCATGGAGAATTCTGACCGCCCGATTCATTGCTCAAGAATCTCTAGTCAACCTGACTCGACGTTCTACCACCTGAAATTAACTTCTGTGAGATGAGATCGATCCATGTCTCCCTTTGAACACTTCAAAGGTGATATCCCTCCTGAGCTTTCACTTGCAAAATCAAGTCTCCAAGAGGAATCCTTCTCACACTCCTTGCGGAAAAATTTCAAATAACTTCTGGTTAATTGAGTCCTCGACTCTGTGCACTCTCTGCAATAGTATTCCTTCAACCTTCACCTTAGTTGATAAATTCTAAGGTTTCAACTAGCCTACGCACACCTTGCACGACTCTGTGCTTCACCTACACTTCTGCTGGTTGTGAGAACAACGGTATCTCTCCTGAGCTTTCTGAGATAAAACTCAGAACCTTGCCAATGCACACCTTGCAGACGTTCACTACACTCCTTGTAGAAATTCTCAGGAAGAGAAACAATCGAAACTCATTCTTCTCCTCTCTTAGACTTCATACATTCAACATGAAATCATACACACAACATAGCATTGAAACAAATGCACAATAGAGAAAACAAACCATTCAACTAACGTAAACAGTAAGCATTATAATACCATGAAAGTTGAGTCAAAGATTTATATATTAACTCAAGTGCTCCTGTACATGGGTTCTTCTCTACAAATCTCTTCTATAGCTCAACAACTTATGAAATCTCTGAATGATCATACTTGTTTTTTCTTCTCTCTGTCTAATGATACAAGGGTGAGGGTGGCTATATCTGTTTTCCCTCCTACGCTTCTAAAACTGTCTAATCTATTAAATCAAATATACCAACTTTTATTAATCATACTTAAAAGATTATTACATTCGACAGATGAGATCAAATCGCTCAAGATATGTTTACAATATCTAGATATAAATGCAAGTACTCTTCCCATAGCTATTACATTAATATGCACTCATTAAATTTTCAAAATATTTCAAAATGTGCAAAATTTGTGCTGCGCTTTTCCAGTTGTCTTCCGCCTTTATGCTTGCTTGGCTGGCTACTTATGATGCTCCTGCATCATACTCCCTTGCTTGAAAATTTTCATGAACTCCTGTTCATGAGCTCTTGCACGGCCTGTCCATGCCTATGAATTTTTGCTTCATCCTCCCAACTGGAATCTTCAACTGGATGTCCCTTCCATTTGACCAAGTATTCAAAATACTCCTTTCTCCTGGTCTTTTTGCTAATCCTCTTGTTAATTATGCTTTCCATCTGTGGATTTTTAGCTACAGGCATTTGTTTGGCCCATTGAAACACTTTTTTTCCTCCTTTGCTCCTGCTTATTCAGCTCTGTAAGGGTACAAATCCGCAACATTGAATATCAGTGAGATTCTAATCCCATCGGGTAATTCAATCTCATATGCGTTTGCCTTAAATTTATTTATGACCTTGCACGGTCCAATATTTTTCATCTTCAGCTTGTTATATGTTTCCCTTGGGAACCTCTCCTTCCTCAAATGTGCAAGGATCAGATCACCAACTTCAAATTGAAGTTCTCGCCAGTGTTGATCGGCTCTTTGCTTGTATTCTTGACTTGAACTCTGTAATCGCTCCTTAATTCACTGTGAAGCTCCTTCATTCCTTCTGCAAAGTCCTCTGCACTAACACTTTTGACTTCATTTTGTTATGAATATTTCAATTCAAAAACTCCCCTTGGTTGCATTCCATTTACAATCTGGAATGGAATCTTCCTTTTTCTTCTGTTGGGTGAATCATTGTAAGCAAATTCCACCTGTGGTAGAATGTGATCCCATTGACTATGGTGTTTAGTCACTAAGCTCCTCAGCAAATCTCCCAAGCTCCTGTTTACGATCTCTGTCTATCCATCTGTCTGAGGATGATATGATGAGATAAATGACAAGTTTGTCCCCAGCTTCCTCCATAAGGTCCTCCAAAAATGTCCTACAATCTTGATATCTCAATCAGAAATGATTCTCTTTGGAAAGCTGTGAAGTCTGACGACTTCCTTGAAAAACAGGTTCACAATATGAGTTGCATCGCTGGTTTTCTGGCATGGTATGAAATGTGCCATCTTTGAAAATCTGTCGACTACCACAAAGATTGAATCATATCCCCTTTGTGTCATTGGCAGTTCTAATATGAAATCCATGTTCACTACGTCCCATGGCCTTTCAAGTATGGGTAATGGTTGGTATAACCCTGTGTTTTTCCTTTTCCCTTTCATGTGCTGACAAATTCCGCATTTGTCCACAAATTTCTTAACATCTGTCCTCATCCCTAGCCAAAAATATGAGCCATTCAACTTTGAGAACGTCTTATCATGACCGAAGTGTTCGGATAATCCTCCACTGTGTTTTTCCTTCAGCAGATTCTCCCTCATGGAGCATTTTTGAATACATAGCCGATTTCCCCTGAATAATAATCCATCCTGAATCATATACTCGGTCCTTTGGCTTCTGTCCCTAAGAATTGGATTCTCAGATGCCTCATATGCTTCCTTAAAATCTGGGTCATCCCTATACATTTCTTTGAGGTTATCAAAACCCAAAGTCTTGACTCTGAATTCCTGCATAAGAAAACATTTCCTGCTCAAAGCATCAAAAACTTTGTTAGCAGTTATGGAAATATGCTTAATCACAAAAGTAAAATTCTGCATGTATTCAACCCATTTAGCATGTTTTTGGTTCAACTTCTCCTGTCAAGTCACGAATTGTAAAGCATGATTATCGTTGTACAAAACAAACTCCTTGGGAACCAAATAGTGTTTCCATTTCTTCAGCCCTTGTATGACAACATAGAATTCTTTGTCAGATGTGGAGCACTTAATCTTCGCTTCATTCAGTTTTTCACTGAAGTATGTGATCGGCCTATCATCTTGGCTCAAGACCGCTCCAATTTCAATTCCACTCGCGTCACACCTGACCTGGAATGTCTTGTTGAAATCCAGCAAAACTAGAATTGGTTGCTCAATTATCTTCTTCTTCAGCAGCTTGAATATCTTCTTTGCTTCCTCCGTCCAGTGAAAATATTTATGTCTTTTCTTCACCGTATCCATCATTGGTGCACTAATTCCACTAAAATTTCAGCTGAATTTGCTATAGAAGTTAGCCAAACCATGGACGCTTCGAACTTCAAATACGCTCTTCGGCGATGGCCAATTCTTAATCAGTTTTACCTTTTCCAGATCCATTTTCAACTCGTTTGCAGAGATACAAAACCCAAATAATTGAGTTATGTCATAAATGACGATTTCTTCACATTGATCAGCAATTTCTCTTACTTTAATCTCCTCATTATTGTAGATAAATGATTTAAGTGCTCTTCTTTTGTCCTGCTGAAAATTAATATATCATCAAGATATACAATGATGAATTTCCCCGATGAAATCCTTCAGAACTTCGTTCATCAATCTCATGAAAGTAATACGTGCATTCGTTAACCCAAATGTCCTGACAAGCCATTCATACAACCCCTCATTCATCTTGAATGTTGTCTTCCATTCATCACCTTCTCTCATTCTAATTTGATGATATCCGCTTTTCAAATCAATCTTTGAAAAACACTTTGCCCCACTCAAGCAATCCATCAAGTTGTCCATCCTTGGAAATGGAAATTTGTATCTGATGGTAATCTTATTGATTTCTCTTGATTCTGTACACATTCTCCAGCCTCCATCTTTGTTTGGGATGAGCATTTTCGGAACAACGCATGGACTCAAGCTCTCCCGAATCAATCCTTTGTCCATTAAGTCTTGGACCTGTCTCTTAACTTCTTCATTTTCCTGCAGCGTCAACCTGTATGTTGCTTTGTTCAGTAAAATAGCTCCAGGTATAAGATCAATATGATGGCTTATACTCCTGATAGGTGGCAACGAACAAGGTAGTTCGTCCACTACTATATCAACAAACTCTCCCAGCAACCCCTGGATTTCTTCTGGTAGATCATCTATTCTCGTACTGGTCAAAACAATTTTTGGCTTCCTAACCACAAAAAATTGTGTGTCCTCCTTCTTATTAACCTCATCAAGAAGTTCCTTCCCACTCATGAGAAGTAAAATGTTGCTCATCTCTGTTTTCACCTCTTGGTTCCTAATTGACAACAACATGTGTGTCCTACCATTTTTCTCCAGGGTGTGTGTTCTTTCTCCCATCATGAATCATGTTTCTGTCATATTTCCATGGTCTATCCAACAATAGATGACAAACATCCATGGGAATGACATCACATAATATTTCATCCTTATATCCTCCTATTTTAAATTCAACTAAACACTATTTAGTGACATTTACCTGATGTCCTTTTTGTAGCCACGAAACTCTGTATGGGCTTGGATGTACAATAGTCTCTAGCTCCATATTTTCTACCATCTCTGTAGATACGAGATTGTATGTGCTACCATTTTACACTATGACCTTACATACTCTATCCTTAGTTTTGCAAGCAGTCTGAAACAGACTGTTTCTTTAGGCTGGGTTCTCTTCCTCTTTCTTTGGCTTCAAGAGAACTTTCCTCATCATCAAAGATCTTCCACCCTAAGTGTCTTCTGCCTCAACATTCCATCCTTGAGCTTCGGCAATGTGAGTTTCACCACATTCTTTCTTCTTATCTGGACACTCGTAGGATTTATGTCTGATGTTTCCATAAACGAAGCATTTCACTTCACCTCCTCTACCTCTTCCTCTTGCTCTGGCTTGAGGAAAAGTATTTCTATCAGCATACTGCCTTCCTTGTGAGCTTCCTCCCCTCTCAAGCTGAGTTTGAGGTTTCTTCCCCTCTTCTTTAGGCTTCTGAGTTCTGTCTTGGGCAATTGTTTTGCCTCTGGCTTGACTTCTACCTTGGCCTCTTTGACCTTGTGTTTGCACCCAATTCGTCACTTGGTGAGAAAATAAAGGGTGCTTATATGCCCAGTTGGGTCTTGCTAGGCATGACAGCTGTAGAGGAAAGGGTTAGAGAAATAAAAACAAAACTATAAGAAAGAATTAAACTAAAACAAAGTAAAACTATGAGCATATGGAAAAACAAATAACAAAGACAACAAGACCAATATCACCAATGTTTTGAGCTAGTCTATTGATGAAATCAAAGCACAATGAAGAAAGGGAATTGTGGTTCCTTCTTCCTCCAAAGGAAGGCTCTTGAGGCCCTCACAAACTTGCTCTCCTTACAATAAGAAAAT